>PVIU01006058.1:11485-105893 GCA_004026605.1 Ondatra zibethicus | reverse complement strand
CCCTTTGGGGGCCATTTTCTTTCAAACCACCGCAGGAGTCAGTGATGTCTTGGAAGATTTGAGCTGGCTTCTGGGGAGATCTTAAGGCTGGAATCTTGTGATAACATTCTCCTTCAAACTACAGCCAGCATCTGTGGACCGAATGCAGTTTGTTTGGGATTTACCTTATAAATGTTGTCGTGGTTTGATTGGGAACTGTTCCACATAGGTGCACAGGTTTAAACACTTAGTCCCCTGTTCGTTGGTGGTGCTGTTTGGGAAAGCCACTGAACCTTGAAGGAGCACAGCACTGGGGAGAAAGCAGAGCACTGGGAACAGGATTCAAGAATTTACAATCTTGCCCCATTTCTAGTTCACTCTTGGCTTCCTGTATATGACTGAGATGTGATCTCGTAGCTTCCTACTCTGGCCACTTATAGTCAGGCCTTACTCTCCATTATGGAATTTGCCTCTGTAACTCTAAACCCAAAAAAATCCCTTTCTTCCTTAAGTTGCCTTTGGTCATAGTATTCTATCAGAGTCATAAAACTGAAGTATTACAGCATTTGTAAAAACTTTGGAATTAGTTGTAACATTTTAGATAAAGACCTCCCAGATTTCTGGATCCTCTTAAAATAATATTTACTAATTCAGGGACAGCATTTCCATTGAATAAAAAGAGACTGAATTTAAAGATACATCTTCTGATGGGATGGGTGGTGTCTTGTGCACCAAAGGTCCGCTGTAATATACCATGCTCCCCAAACTACTGTCTAGTCCCCTGGGAAGAGAACAATAGTACAAAGACTTGTAAGCTAGCCTAGTTTGTAATGGGAAAGTAAATGACACTTGTGTTTTTATTTTATTTTATTTTTTTTAAAAGAAAACAAACTATCTTTTTTTCATTTTACATATCCATTCCAATTCCTACTCCCTCCCCTCCTCCCAATCCCTCCACGTCTATCCCCCATCCACTACCCAGAAAGGGCAAGGCACATTGCTCCTAGGAAGGAGCAAGTCCCTCCCCACTATATTCAGGCTGAGCAAGGTATCCATCCAAAGAGAATGAGTTCCAAAAAGCCAGTACAATCAGCAGGGACAAATCCTGGTGCCACTGCCAGTGGCTCTGCAGTCTGCTCCATCCATGCAATTGTCACCCACATTCAGAGGGACTAGTTTTGTCCTCTCTGCTGGTTCCTTCCCTGTTCGACTGGAGTTGGTGAGCTCCCATTAGCTCAAATAAGCTGTTTCAGTGGGTGAACCCATCATGGTCATGACCTCTTTGCTCATATTCTCACTCTTCCCACTCTTCAACTGGACTTTGGGCGCTCAGCCCAGTGCTCTGCTGTGGGTCTCTGCCTCTGTTTCCATCAGTTGCTGGATGAATGTTCTATGGTGACATTTAAGATAGCCATCAATCTGACTACAGGGCAAGGGCAGTTGGGGCACCCTCTCCACTATTGCTTAGGGTCTTAGCTGGGGTCATCCTTGTGGATTCCTGGGAATTTCTCTAGTGCCAGGTTTCTTGATAGCCTCATAATGACTCCCTCAATCAAAATATCTCTTTCCTTGCTCTCATCTCTGTTCTTCTCCCATCTCAACTATCCCATTCCCTCAAATTCTCCTCTCCTCTCCCCTTCTCCCCTCCACCTCTTCTTCCACCCTCCCTTCTCCCCCCACCCCCATGCTCCCAATTTTTTTCAGGAGATCTTGAATTGACACTTTCTTTAACTATTGTGTTTTTTCATTATTATTTCACTTTTACAGAATGAAAAACTGGAAGTCAGAGAGATTAATTTATAATTTATTCAAATTATTGGTAAGGGGTAGCACCATAAGTTGAAGTTGGGTCTCTCTGGTTCCAAGTTTAGGGCCATAAAATGCAATTCTGATATTCTCTACTCTGGTCTCACCTGGCATCTCCATCTGACAGTAGTGAACACCTACGTGTTTCTCTATCCTTAGGGCACTTGATAACTTGTCAGATATCTCATAGTTAATATTGCATCAGTCACTGTTCATGACACCAGGAAAATCCTAATGGAGTCTTGTTTCTCTCCCTCTGATCTCTGAATCCCTAATCAGAATGTAGGCAGTGATATCCAAATGGAAGAGGAGAAACTTTTTTGTATATCACCAAGGTTACCATTTGCATGAAGGGAAGGGAGGTTGGAGTCTCAGTCCGGCAATTCAGCAGCCATCTGCACTTCACATCACTGGCCTGAATTTTCAGCTTCATTAAATTCTTTCAGGTCATCTGGTCCCAATCTTTGTGGTTGCCTGAGTGCGTATTTATGTCCCATGAGTTATTGCCATTCTGCCCTGCGCTTTACTGCCGCCACTTCCTCCTCACCTTTAATTGCTCTTGCAGTACTTCTGTTATTATTTTAAAAGTTTTCCCTTTCCCAATTATTTCTGAGGGCCCACAGAGGTTGCTCCATGGATCCCAGATACTTTGCCCTCTGGGTTTCTATATGGCACTTGCCTCATTCTGCCAAGACTCCTTGGCAACTTTTGCTAGAACTACAGTGTTGTACATGAAGCCACTACCAAGAGGTATTAAGGTCATATGGGTTCCATATACTGGAGGGTAGAATGGATGTTTGGCCTTTGTGACAGTACCCCTGTGCCCTTGTGTATCCTCTTCTCCTGCTCTGTAGGATTCAGAGGGAATGCCATGGGAAGCACCGCTGAGAGATACAATACTGAGCTAGGGGTTGTGCTAGTCCTTGGATGATGAAGGCTTTGTTGCCTTACAGGCTGAATGCCAGTTGCCCTCCCCCAAAGAAAGTTTTCTTCCAGATGGTTCTTTGCTCCCTTGTTCACACAATTTCCTATCTTATCTACACTGAATGTGATGGGATCTCAGTGATGGATGCTGCTTAGAGTTGCTAGGACCCCTGGCATCTTAGGAGCAGCACTGTGTGTAGCTGTGTGTCCTTCAAGGCCAAATCTTCTAAAATAGGCTGACCACACAGACACAGTGCAGACTCAGGGTGGCTTAAGTGTTCCTTTGGGTGCTTGCCGTTCACCTTCTGTGTCTTTTTTCTTAAAGACGCAAATCTTGTGCCTCCAGGTTTGAACTCCAGAGAGATATGGGCTAGCGAAGACAGGCATAAGATCCCATAGACACTGCTGCAGTAAATTTTGGGGCCAGCCTTAGCAACCACAAGGAAATAGAACACAAGGACAGGGTTGTAGCCGCATCTTCAGAAAGGACCCAGGTCAGAAACTTTCTGCTTTCCTTTGCATACTGACTTTGTCCTTCCTGTCTGCAGACCTCCCCTTTGCTGCTTTATTTAAAGTGGCATACAGCTATTCCATTGTTTTTCTGTTTAAGTGCAACAGTTTTAGAAACACGTGAGACTTGTTAGATTCAAGTTCAAGTTCCCAGGCACGAGAACCTTATTGCAATTGCTTCTGTTTCTTATGCCAGGGTTCACCTCTTATCTAGTAAGCCTTGCCCTATCCACCAAATTGGAATTTGTGCAACACAAACAGTCCATAAAGAAGGCCAATGCATTCTGGACAGCATCACAAACATCCGTTCTATGACACCATAGGTTTTCTTCAACTCATCCCCTTGTACCTTTGAGGACCAAAGGAGAAAAATTCAGGACAGGTGCTGAAGTGTAGCAGATGATAATTGTTTACTTACTGTGCATGAGTTTTGTACCAAATATTGTATTAAGCATCAAGGAATGAATTCACTTATTATATACAGAAAGATCATACAAGTGCATAGTGTTATTATTAGTCTCAGTGAAGACATCAGGCTTGAGCAGCTAACTGGACCAATATTAATGTAGAGATGAGAGCTGTAATAGAAATAAATGCTTTTAATTACCGAAGTCTGGCACGCCTGATTTCAGACTTGAGGTTGCCACTGGCTGTGTGCTTTCTAACTAATCATGCTGAGTCCCAGTTTCCTCGCCTGTAACTGGAATTGAAAATGTTTATCCTATTCAAAGTGTTAAAGCTTAGAATATGTAGTTGGGCTTCCCTACCTTATCCAAGCACTTTTGCTCTTCTTACTCCTCCCAGCTTTACCAAAAAAGCCCAAAGCTCCCCTGGTTTTCACAAAATACCAAGCTCAGCTTTGAAAAAGTAACAGGAAGCATGGCTTGAAATCAACTCACCTGGGTTTGAACACTGGATCTGTATTAAACCATTTCCTTGAAATTAAAGAACTTGTATTTGTAATTCTGGATCAGTTTCCCCATCTGTCTTGGTGGTGATGCATGTGTGTTCTAAAGAATAAAATTAATGCATGTTTAGTGTTCTAGAAATTCGAAGGCACAACAAACTTGGAGAGATTAATATTATGGTAGAAAATCCTAGGCTGAACTCTTGGCCTGTGTCTGGTTCTCAGGCTGTTTTAGAAAGCTTGTTGTTTGCTCACTGTTTTCATTCTCTTAGTCTGTAGCAGAAAGTGTTTACCTTTCCTACTTTTTATGTGGCAGGAGTTCTGAGCTTAGGGTGTGTTTTTTAAGCTTCTTTACAGAACTAAAAGATGATGAATGCCGACTAAATGCTAGATATACAGATAAAGTTAGTTTTTCTATGCGTCTGTCTTTCGGTGTTTTTGTTGCAGCTTTTATTTCAATATTCTGGAAACTTCCTAACAATGGTGGTAAGTCTTTGAAAAATCTTGAAAACCCCTTGTAGGTGCTCCTACTGCTAACACCATGCAAATTCATGAGTATTAATATAAATAAGAAGTTGAAGCAAATATCCTTTCATTTCTGTTTTGTTCTTTACATTTGGCAGCTATATCCTGTATAGATCATATTACTACCTTTCTGTATCCTGTGGGCCTCAAGGCACATCTTGAGATATCAAAGAAGAAGAAAAGACCATATAACAACATGAAATCACGAATAGTTTGAGCTTAGAAATCATTATGTTCAGTCCTGTCAGGCTATGGATGAGGAGATGTCTAAGGGACATGAGATGGCTTGCCTAAGGTCACACAGCAGAACAGTAATCTTTTTCTAATGAGAACTTTCCCTCTGAAATGTTTAGATGTTTTCAGCATTGTTGACATTTACTTGGAAAGAGAACAATTTTTGAAATGAAATGTTTTCTTCCAAGAGCCATTGCAGTGGATCTTGGGCTTGAGAATGGATGGGGCTTGCAGAAATAAGCCAGCAGAGGTGTACTAGAGAAAGCCTTCCTAGCCAGTGGTGGCTTGAAAATTCAATACAAATGCACCCTCTAGGAAAAAACAAACAAACAAACAAAACGAAGACACATCGAGGCAGGTGGATTTCTTCAAATGAAAATTTCAGGCCATTTTATTCAATAATTATTTCTTGAAGCTCTACTTAATGACAACAATGTGCCCATTTATATGAGAAAATTAATGTACAGATAAAAAAGTTAACATTTATACAACAGGGGGAGAATAGCACAGTGGCCAAGAAAATGGACTGTGGAGTCAGTGTAACCACTTTCAATCGATAAACTTTTGAGCAAGCCTCTTTTCAAAAAAGAAAGTTTTTTTTTAAAGTTTATTTTGTGATCTGAGTGCATATATGTGCATCTTGCGTGTGCAGGTGTGCAGGTGTAGAGGCCAGAAGAGATCATCAAATTCTCTGGAACTGGAGTCACAGGCAGTTTGTGAGCTTCCTGGTGCTATTGCTCTTAACTGCTGAGCCTTCCGGCCTCTTGAGTAAGACTCTTAAGTTTTTCGAGGTTTGTTTCCTTATGGATCAAGTGGGGCTTTACTAATAGTGGTAATGAAGGTCAGGAGTTTAATAAATATCAGGTTCTAATAGTGTCTGACCTGCAGTCAAGACAATGCTAACCGATGTTTATATATTATCTTACCAGGTCAAAGCCTACTCCTCTGGTACCTATAGGTACCGTTCTAAACTGAACATCAGAAATGGAAGATGGTTTCTAGATTAGGGAATCAAAGATATCCAAGGAGTAGATGGGAATGGGTCTGAGTCTCAAAGGGTTTGTTTATACAGGAGTGTGAAAGGCCACCTTGTGATGAGAAGCAGGCAGGGATTGGCTCAGTAACTGTAGCCCCTGGCACACGGGCAGGACTGCAGTGGCTGCTGTAGTACAAAGTACTAGATGAACAGATCAGATTGGTCTTAAAGACAAGACAGAATGTGGACAACAAAGGTCAAGCCTCAGAATGGCTCATAAAATGGTCAAATGGCAAAAGAAATAGAGTAAAAATTAAGATGTGAAACTTTGAGATATGCTGATTGTTTTCATTAAGAATTAATAAAATAATGGTTTTATTTATCTGCTTGGTTTTCTTTTAACAAAAGTCACATCAGTATGAAGAAAAAAGGGATCTTTTTTTGGTTTTAAATCACCATGATGGTTAATTTTGTGAGCACTGTGCTTATTTGAAGAATTCAAGCATTCTTTATGAAATGTGATTGATGCACTTTGCACATTTAATCTAAAATGGAATTACAGACATTTCTCTTTGAATAAAATAGACTCAGAATTTGAACTTCACATCTGGATTCTTCCTGTGGCTCCTTGTCATCTCCCTCATTGGTTCATTCATCTTTACTAGATAACTGATAACTGTAACATGAAGGGCCTGCTTGTCAGGGTTTCTGTCCTGCCCGGTTCCTGCAGCCGTTTAGCCTCCCAAAAAATCACACAGAGAGTCTCCATAAGTTACAAACTGATTGGCCCATTAGCTCAGGCTTCTTATTAGCTCTTGTAGCATATATTAACCCATTATCCTTATCTATGTTAGCCACATGGCTCAGTACCTTTCTCAGCAGGGCAGGTCACATCCTGCTTCTTACGTGGTCTGGGAAGAAATGCCAAGGGAACTTCCTGCTTCCCAGAATACTCCTGTTCTCATTGCCCCACCTCTACTTCCTGTCTGGTTTCCCGCCTATACTTCCTGACTGGCTACTGACCAATCAGTGTTTATTTAAGATATGATTGACAGAATACAGACAAATCTCCCGCACCCCCCCTTTTTTAAGCAAAGGAAAATATCCATAGTCTATTTTTGGGGAATGTGGGCATAGTATTCCAGGCTACTTCCTGCTGGTTGGGGGCGCTGATAATCTTATGGGGACTTAAAGAAAATTTAGAGTTATGATCAAGTCCTGACTAGAGTATCCTGTGAGGCTTGATCATCTCAGGCAGCATCTTGAATCTGTTCTGGATGTAGAACTCAGACATCTGGGCCATTTGTTCCTACCGGAGATTTCTCTGGTGGTCTTCCTTGATCAAACCTGATTTTTATTAACTCAGAATGAATCCACAGCCTCTGATTTCCTGTGGAAACAAAAGCAAAATCTCTTCTCCAAAGTAATATACCTTTTGACTTCAATTTTGAAGTCAATGTATTTTCAAAATACCTATCATGGATTAATTCAGCAGCATTCATAAGCAAATATCTTTTAGCTGCTGTTTCTCCTTTCTCAACATTCAAACAATTCAAAGAGAGCATAATAGCATACAGTATCAAGATTCTCTGTGTATTTTCCATCTTTATGCAACTTTATTTTAAACTCTATTTCTTTTATTTTTACTTTTAATTTTTGGCTTTTTGAGACAGGTTCTCTTTGTATCTTTGTCCTGGAACTCCCTCTGTGGACCAGGCTATCCTTGAACTCACAGAGATCTGTCTGCCTCTGCCTCCCAAGCTTTGGGATTAAAGGTGTGTGATACCATACCTTGAAGTCAAAGAGGTCAATCTATCTCTGCCTCCCAAGTGTTGGGATTAAAGGTGTGTACCACAACACCCAACTACTCTCTTTCTTTTTTACTTTAAGAACTTTAACCTTTAGCCTGCATTTATTTTTAACACACTGTAAACCACTTAGAGGTTTTCTTCATCTTTGAATCTCTTTAGCGTATATTTCTTCCTTTCTAACCACATGAGACTGCAGTTTGCCAAGCAATACTTAGAGGATTAAAGTCGTGGCTCTGCCGACTGGATCCAGCCCATTTCTTAGCTCTCTGAGATTCTAGCCAGCCTCATGGCTGAGGTATCAGCTATATCCACGTCAATTGCCACAACTCTATGGCATTTCAAGGTCTCTGCCAGCAAGCAGGCTGCAGCATTCTGCTCTCAAACCACATTCAAATGCTCTGTAGTCAGACTGCCTGCCTGAAAGAGTCAGAGTTTGCCCTGGCAGGATGGCCGGCATTTTAAAATGGCACAGTCTTTTTCCTGCTATGGCTGAAAACCAAAAAGCATGCCATCAGCTTTTCCTCAACACCATTTGAGTGTTTCGTGGCAGGACTTCTTAAAGAGCTGCAGGGTTTTGCAGCTAAAGCTGAGTCAGGAAGACTCTCTTAGATGAGAGCGCTTGCTTGCCTCTATCAAGCCGAGCAGACCCAAGAAATTGCTGCTACCAAGAAAACATGCTTTACTCTATTCTTTCCCAAGCTTTATCAGGCTTTCTGTGGATGCAGTTATCCACATGGGCGCCATTCTGTAGTAATGAGGAGGAGCGGGCTGGCCGTGTCCTGGTACCTGGCTCCCAGTGCCTGACTAGCTCAGCCCCTGAAATAATTACACAGAAACTGTATTCATTTAATTACTGCCTGGCCCATTAGTTCTAGCCTCTTATTGGCTAACTCTTACATCTTGATTAACCCATTTCCATTAATGTGTATCACCACTTGACTGTGGCTTACTGGCATGAGTCCAAGCAGCGTCCATCTTGGTCAGGAGAATCATGGTGTCTGCCATACTTCCCTTCTCCCAAGCATTCTGTTCTGTCTACTCCACCCACCTAAGGGCTGCCCTATTGAAAGCCCAAGGCAGTCTCTTTATTTAACCAATGAAAGCAACAGAAATACAGAAGGACCTCCTACACCAGATAATTCCCTTTCTTTAATTCTGACTTCATGTTTTGAAATTTGACTTACGTTTATGGCTCACATTCAGCTGCTTGAGCACCTAATGCCCTTTCGGCAGGGTTGAGAAAGGTAGAGATGACTTAGCATGATATTTGCTTTATGGCTGAGAATGCTGAAGCTCAGAGGGAATGAGGCTGCTTTCAAGAATGTAGTATCAGTTAAAGGCAGAACATGGGATTGGACTTCTAGGCATTATCTGAACACATAAATAATCCATGCTTTGGAGAAGAGCTTAGCCTTTAAGAAATGGCTTATAGATCCTCAACATAACTCTCATGCACCATTTCAAGACCTCAAATCCATGAAGAAGTTAGATGCCAAAGGGAAGCTTGAGATGTTGAATTCTACCAACTTTCTTGCAATGGCACGAATGTGTCTCCCCAAAATCAATGTGTTAAAATTTAAGCTCCAATGCAACAATGTTGGAAGGTAGGACTTTTGGAGTGTTTAGTTCCTGGGGGTTCTGTATTAATGAATGGATTAATACTGCCATAAAGGGATTTGATAAGGGGCCTTTGGGTCCATTTTACCCTATCTCTTTGTCATGTGAAGACACAATGCTCCTTCCTTCTGGGAGATGCAATGCCAGTGTACCATGGTAGAGCAGAAAATAGCCCTCCCCAGAGAGCTGAACCTCCAGTGCTTGTTCTTAGAGTTCCCTGTCTCCAGAACTGTTCGAAATAAGTTTCTGAAGTTTATAAATTTTCTCTTTGGTCTTTCTCTTATGACAGTACAAATGTACTCCAATATTCCTTGTGCAGAGCTCAGTTTATATGGTTAGAAAGGGTCAGAGCAAGGTCAAGGATTCCAGTCAGCTGACTCCTAGGACTATGTTTTCCCCCTGAACATGTTTATCCTTCTTTCTGAAAGTCTTCATTTCAAGGATCCATCTCTTTACAGTCACATATACTGAAAGGAATTCTACTTCACAATGCCTGGAAGGATGCCAAGTGGAATGTATCCAAACTGAGAAGAAACCAATTGCTTAGTTTTCTTCTGTTCAGGTTGGTGTGTAGTGGGGGGGATATACAAGAGGGAACAATTCAGTGTCAGCAAGTTATTTTTTTTTAATTCCCACAAAATACTATCATTTTTTCTGGTGAAACCAGAACTCCCAAAGTTGGATTTTCCATGCTCCAGTAGATGGCTACATATTCAATGTACATTGTTCAATATTAATGGACTTTGTGGGCTATAAAAAAAATAAAAAGACATGAAGTTGGGCAGGGGACATGTCTGAGGGAACATGGAAAGATTGGAGGAGGGAAATGAATGTGGATATAATCATATTTTACTGTATACAGGTATAATATTCTCAAAAAATAAAATAAAAAAGTAAAAAGGTCAGGTCACTTAGTGGTCAGGTCACTTAAATGAACACAATAATAAAAGTTCCGAATTAGTCAGTGTCTCATCACTATGATATATAAACCTGGTATATTATTACTGTTCTCATTGCTGGGATCATATACCTGACAAAAATAACTGAAAGGAGGAGGGCTTATTATGGCTTACAACTCAAGGGGCTAGAGTTTGTCATTGGCCGGGAAGGCATGGCAGGAGGAATGTGGGGCAACCGATTACATTGCACCTAGAGTCAGGAAGTTAAGGCAGATGAACATTGGTGTTTCACTCTGTCTTAATCATTCTAGAACTCTGCCCACTGAATGATGTCTTTCTACTTCAGCTGACCCTATCGAGAAAGTGCTTCACAGTCATGTCCAAAAGTTTGTCTTTCTAGGTGATTCTAGGTCCCGCAAATTCACCAGTCAATATCAACCACCACATCTATCAAACGCTAACTGTAAAGAGGGTTCGTTGGCTCATGGCTTTAGAAGCTGAATGTCCAAACAGTATACTATGGGCTCTGATGAGACCCACATAGTACCTAGCAGAGCATGGAAAGGTAGGCCAGAGCTAATGGCTTCAGGGTAGAGTCAGACTTGGATTTGTGCAGCAATTTTCTTTGTAGATCTAATGAAAGACTCATGAAAAATACTTTATCTCTTTCAAGAATATGACCTCAGTTGCTTTAGGTTCTTCCGCTAAGCTCCATTTCCTAAAGGTTATATGACTTACCAATACTGCCACCCTGGGGACCACCCCTCTCAACATATCATCCTTTGTATGAACACGTATTCACAGCATGTTACAGTCATTGTTTGGATCTACTTACATGAAACATGTATTCAAATGGAACTCCTGCTTTTTGAGCATTCTGTATTTTACCTGGCATTCCTGCCATGGATTATGGTGGGCCAGGGTTTTTATGATCAAGGAAGGATGCATAAAATTCATAATGGCATAGATTAACCAGAGAGTCCGCATAGGGAGGAAGGGGTGGAGTAGGAAGGCAGTGCAAGGTGTGTTATGAGTCATTTGAGTATCCAATGGGGAAAATAACCTGAAGACAGATCATAAAAGTCTTGAATGCCATTATGACTGATGTGTTCTCTGTCAGTAATTATAAGCCATTCCACGTGTTAAATGGGAAGAGATTATATAAGCCATCCATCCATCAGTAAGATATATTAGAGAGCATATGTCCTCTGAATTTATCTCCTGGTTATAGTAGCAATTGCTTCTAACTCATAGTCTCTCTCAGCCTCTATTCCATGAGAAATAATCATAATTAGAGCTACATTCTACATTTCTTTCTGACTTTCAATCACCAAGCACATAAGGCTGCCATGAATGCTTGTGGGGTACTCATTTTAGGGGACACACACACACACACACACACACACACACACACACACACTGCTTTAAAACATTGTTGCCTTCAAATACTCGCCTTGCTCTGTTTTTTCCCTTGCAAAAGCACCGGACTTTACTCCTGTGTAATCACCCTCAAGCAGAGACTGCATCCCTGTGACTTCTTTCAAATGAGTACATTTGTGTGTAAGTGGGTTTTGTGACTTGCGTGATGTGATACACAGCATTTTCACACTCATTCGCATTGAAGCTTCAGAGAGATCATATCCTAAAAGGTAAGAGAGAAGGCATAGAGAACAGGTGGGGGAGAAGGAGACCGCTGGAAGGCTGCTATATTCCAGGTGAGGTGTAATGAACACCTTCGCTGAAGTCATGGAAAGGAGAGCTGAAACTGGAAGGAAGAGAAGAAAAAGAACCCAGAAATACAAACAAAGGGAAATTCTGACACCTGCATTTTGATCTCCTTGACATTGCTCCAATTTCCTCTGGGGACATGTCCCGGATAAGGGTGAAATCAGATGCTCCTTGGCAGTTTCAAATGACACCACCCCTAACTTTCCATTGGATAAGAGATGGCCCAAAATAGCCTCTGGTCCCACAGTCGGGTGATTCCTGAGACTCAGATTCCTATTCTGAAAACATGGGGAAGAAGCCAGGCATTTGCCCACTTACCCTCTCAAGCAGCTGCCCTGGGGCATTAGCACCCTGGTGCCTGCTGACACAGTGCATCTGCCAAATTCGATTAGTCCTATGGCTTCGCTAAGCCAGGCATCCCTGCATTGCTACTAAAAGAAGCCCTCCAGGAAGGGGTTATAGGATTCAGACTTTTTTCTTATAAGTGTCAATCACTACTGTCTATTTGGAAGTTTATGGTAGAGGTGGGGGACAGAAGACAAAGTCAAGTATTATTTTAATGGTCACTTTTGAAAACATAGAAAATCCTCAAAAGAGTCATGATAGACTGGTTTTTGTCCTTTCAATTACTATGTAAAGTCTTCAGTGTCCAACAGAATAAGCCAGGCATTAGTGAAATGACAGGGGTGTGTTGCTGGCTGAAAGCAGCTGATGGCCTGCCTGTAATAAACCTATGTAACTCCATTCTCTACATCCCTAGGCCAGGGTATCCTCATTTGTTGACTTGGGCTTCCTGCAACCTTTGTATCTGAATTGTTTCTGTTCAGGCCACCTGCAGGAACTAAAAGACCTTGGTCCAAAAGTACAGTGTCAGGCTGAACTGTCTAGGGCTCAATTCTGACTCCAGAGTTTGACCTTAGCTTCTGGAATGGCTATTTCTTGTTGCTGTGGTTGGGCAGCCACTTGTATTTAGTTGACTCTGGGACTGGAGAACTGCTTTTTAATTCTCAGTCATTAGAATCCCATGATCCTGGTCATGTGCTGACCTAGAGAAAGAGGATCCCAACCACTGAAAACTATAGTCGCATGGGCTCCACTGCCAGGGCTTGTAACTTGTCTGTGTTTGAGGTTGTCACTAGAACTTTTGAATCTTCTCTGTGTGATTTGTATGTACAGGTCAAAATTGAGAGCCATAGTTGAGATTAAAGCCTTGAGACAATAGAGATGTAACCTCAATCCTGACTATATTATTTATTAACTATAATACCTGAGACAACTTGTTCAGGCCCCTTTTCTGTCAGTTTATATATCTATAAAATTATACTGCCATGTGGTTGTTTAGTATTTTACAGAGCATGAAAAGTAGTTTGCATGGTATCTCATACAAATTAAGGATATTCTATTAGTATCTGTTGCCAAACTCTTCTCCTTGTAGGTGTTCAACTAATTCTTAGGATAGCTATCCTTTACTAGCTTCTCTCCGGACTGTCTATCCAAAGTCTATAAATGTCACTCTTAAGTAAATGTCTATAGAACATGCATCACCCTTCCATGCTTGATGTCTACTAAGCCTCAGGGAAATATACAGTCCTCAGAACCTTCACTTTGGTGTCAGAAGGACTCCACCACCTGGAGGATCTGTTCTCAAAAAACTGGGAAACGAGAAAAGCAAATGAAGTTCATCTTTTGGGTCAGTTCTAGTCAATTGGCAGCAATTACACAGAACATAACTGTGAGAAACAGCCTAAGGCTAAATCTGAGTTCATCTAGACCTTTCCAGTGATGTATGACATATACGGAAGAGCGAGAAGAGGTGGCAGGTGATGATGCCCAAGACTCCTTTTTCTTCTCCACCAACCATAAATACAGAATAACTTTGTCAAGCATTGTCATGGAAATGTTGGAGGTGTCGGGGTAGAGGACTTGCCTATCATGCATGATGCCAATCCTCAATGCCACTCAAAGGACACTGACCTAGGCAGGACTGAGCACTCCTGAGCTTAGCAAGTGGTTCTAACATTCATCTACCCTATCCCAACGATTCACAGGAAGCCTTTCTGTTACAGAGCTGAAGGGATGACAGCTGTCCCATTTCTAGGTATTGAAAACAGCTGGCACAGAGCAAGGAGAACCAGAGCCAGCTGCACTGCATCCACTTTGGGAGGGGCGGGGCCTTCATGCAATATAAGCCTATTTGCATGTTAACCCTTAAAAGAGATAGCCAGTGCTCTCTTGAGAGTTAAGAATAAGAAATCATGGCCAGTGTTCTTCCTTTCTGATGGAAGCCCAAATCCATCTATCCTTCCCCTCCCTCTCCTTTTCTTCCCTTCCCATTTCACTCTCCCTTCCCCTTCTCACTCTCCCCCCTCTTTTCCACTTCCCTCTCCTTCTCTCCTCTCCCCATATTTTCCCAGTTTCCTTAATGTCCTTTTAATTTTGGCAGTGATTAGGATAGTGACTGCAGATGCAGGCTACGTGAAGTCAAACCACTGTGTACTAAGACGTTATCTTCATGTTTTATTTTCTTTGCCCCTATAGCAAGAGTACTGGTACCACCAACTTCTTCATGGATTGTTTAAAGTTGGTTACTCGACACAGGTGCCAGGAATACTGCCTACTCATGGTATTCACTAGTTTCTTACCATCATGGGATGGGATGGATGCTTGTTTAAGATGAGGCAAGAGATTGAGGCAGGTTCTTTTCATGTTCTATGGCCACTTTCAAGGATGTGACTGTGCCTCTGTTTCTCTTTCAGACTTCATGACTTCAGCCATCTACCATAGCCTCAGCTATTACTATTTGACTGGCACAGACACTTAGGGTGATGAATACCATTTGAAATATGTATTCTAGAGAAACACCTTTTATTGTAGTTTTCTGTTCCATTTGCCTATGAATGTGGTATGGTCAGCATTGAACCAACAAGAAGTATTGCTAGTGGATCAACAGGAGTTGCCTCTCTGAATTTTCTAGAAAAGACAAAGCAGCCTTAAATGCTGCAGAGACAACATTGGATCCTTCTCAGAAACCTGAGAACCATCATAGAAGGATCTCTGAGGTCTATGCTAGGCTAGCCCCACTTACGAGAATTTCTCCTAAGAGTTTGCAATGCTTTTTGCGATTTTTCTGTGAGCTCCTCACTTTTTTTTGAAGTTTTATGTGTATTGCCTCATTTGATTCTCACAAAATACTAAGGTATGCAGTATTTTTCTTCCAGTTTTATTTCCAGACGAGAAAACAGACATAGAGAAGGCAAGTGACTTTCTCTTAGTCACAGAGCTGTAGTAGCAGGGCTGGAATTCAGACACAGGAGCCAGGCTCCAAAATCTGTAACCTTAATGGCTATAATATGTGCTCTCTGACAGCCGAGAAGATGGGACCCAGGGGAAATAGAACCTGGAGGTCATCAAAAGAGAAACCAGGCATAAAATAGCAATAGAAAAAGATAGACTTACAATGGAACCAGATTTCTGACAGATTCAGGCTAAAGGGTTCTGGGCTAGGAATAATCCAATGCTTGGAGGCTGGAATGAGGATTCCAGGCCATGGATGACAATGAGCTTGGTCTCCTCCTCTGACCAAAGCTTTACTCAGAATGGTATTCCATGGCTAATTATGAGACACCTTGTTCTCAAGGCTTTCCTCTCCAGTGGAAAAGAAACTTAGTGTTAGGAAGTGGCTGCAAAGCCAGCTGAGATGTGCACATCCTTGGCACCAGAAACAAAATGAGAGCCCATTTTGTAACAAAGACTTCTAGAAATAGTGACAATGGGTTGTAAATCCATCAGTTTAACTTGGTGTCTCCTCCCCACAATTTAGCCTCATGTTGGATGTCTCTTTGCTAAGTGCCGCACCATAGAGCATGAGAGCAGGAAAGAAGTCAAACACAGGTAAAGCAACACTGCCTAGTTTGGAAAGTAAATTTAGAGCCAGGCAGAAAAAGCTCATACTTTGTAGGTGGTCAGCTTTGTCAAGGTATTTTTTTAAGCTGCATTTAAAGTGAGAACTCTCCTGCCAGCCTACCCATCACGACCCTCCTTCTGACTCAAGGGGCAATAGTCTAGTGATGTCTGCCATGTAATATGGGAACCAAGAATAGAGGAAGGCGGGAGAACCTCAGTATGATCTCCATTAGGTAAGTGCTTCAGAATTTCTTTTGTAATCTCATGTTACTGCAGGTAATGTAGTAGGTAGGGTGCCTTAGAGCTAAAAATCGTACTACACTAAAGTCCAGCTTGGCCTTCTCCTATGAGTGACAATGGCTTAACAGAGGCTCGGAGACCCAAGATTGTTTATGGCTGAATTAACCAAACTCCTAGCTTTAAAGCCAAGTTTGCCATAATTTGGGCTTCTGTATTGCAGAATGGGAAATAATTTTAGGCAGCCTCTCTTTCATCCAATGAACAGAAAAATCTTCAAATGCAGCTTGGAATCTAGAATATGCAGAGTTATGCACACACACACACACACACACACACACACATACAGAGTGATGACATGGGTAAGGGGATAGGTCCCATTTCTACAAGTCAGTTCCTACAAGAAAAAGGCAGGGTGCAAAGACTGGGGAAGTCATTTGGTCATTCTGGATGGTCAACCTAGGACTCACCGTGTTAATGGCTAACTAAGCCATGAGCCATATTTCCTAGCGACAGGGCTATTGTCATGTGCGCAGCCCACCTCCTGAGATGGACTAAGCTTTCCTTATTAATTTGCTGCATGTTGCCCCTCATTTCTCATAGTCATTCCCAATGTGTTATAAATAATCACATGCTCTGGGTCCTGACTCCACTACTCCCATTACTTTGAAAAGAAAGAAGACAAAATGTCAACTATGAACTGGAGGGAGTTTTTCTGGTATACATTTCGATGCTGGCTTTAAAGCTGTCAGTTCAACCTTGATCACTGTCCCACTTCTAAACACCCACTGTTCTTGGACTTTAGGGAGTGGAAATCTAGGTTTGAAGGTGGGAGAGTCTGGGAAAGAGAATGTCCTGAAAGGAGCAGAGATCATAGTTCCAAACCCTTGGCTCTGCTAAAACTGTTATCTAGAGAAATACATACTAGAATGGGTGTTGGATTCCTTTTCCACTCATGACTCACCCAGAGAGCTTGTTGACCAGACTGTAGGGCTCTAGCCCCAGAGCCTCCTCTCAGTCTTCGAGTCTACACTGGTATCTGAGAATGTATATTTCTAAAGAGTCCCTAGAGACGCTGGTGCTGGTGGCGGTTGGAGATCAGAGACTCGCTGTATTATCAGGAGAAGACTATGGACACCGTGACCTCTGAGTGAAAACCAGTTTAAGAGGTTTTAGAGAAGGGTTCTGCTGTTTGAGTATGTCTATTTTATTTTATCTGTGCCATTTCCCCCTCCTGACCCACACTAAATTCCAATTCAGAAACCATTTCTTAAACATCGAGAACCTGATTGAATAGATACATCTTTACTAAATAAATTGAATGTGTACTATGGTACTTAATATTTTTACAAACTGTGAGCACATAAGCTAAACAAAAATATCACCTCTTAGTTCAGACATTATATACAGAGCAGCTCCTTGTATCTAAGGAGTAATTGGGAAGGATGCACAGCAGTCAGTGCAGGGCTGCAGAAGCATCCCTGTGTCCTGCTGAAATGTGGACACCTCAAGCTGCTTCAACTCACTCTTTGGTTATTTACTTGCTTCAGACACATCCTGTCATTAACTACAACAGTTGGTGTGAGATGGTTTTCAGGATAAAGGAAACATTATTTTTCTGAAGGAAACTACTTTCTTCATATTTCCAGATTAAAAGCAAATAGCAGCTCATACTTACCTACTGAATAAATGCAAAAGCAGCCATGTAAGGTGTGGTGTGTGTATGTGTGTGTGTGTGTGTGTGTGTGTGTGTGATTTGGTTTGATTTATTAATTGTCAGACTAACTCTCACAGTTTGATGTTACAGCCATTACCAGTTTTCCAAAGGCATATGCCAGCTTAGGAGCTTTTCACGTGGTTGCTTACCAAGTTATAAAAAGAGCTGAGGTAAAGGCTTTGGAAATTCTACATCATGTCACATAAATAGATTTTTGTTAATAAGGATAGATGTGTAAAATGCCACCGTGTTTTCATCTTCGGTGTAAAATGTTCTTGTGCCATGTCCATATTCTTCAAATAATACGCTGTATTTAATCATATGCATAAAAGTAAGGCACTTTCATTTTTTTTCCCAGAAAGAATAACTTGCTAAAACTAAAAGAGTAGATGATGTTCAAAAGCCTGCTGCTAGAGGTGTAATTGGGGTGTTCACTAGCTGGACCGCCTAGGCATGCTGGAGGCTTTACGGTCGTTGTGACCCCCTCAAGTCGCTATCCTTGGCTCTCAGGTAGAAGTTCATCAGCTATGGAAAGGTCAATGCAACTAAAAGGAATCAGAGTCATGATTACTCCCCTTTGACCTCCCAAACCAAACACCCAATCTTTAAGGCAACAGTTAACACACAGCTAAAAGAATGGTCCAGGTCCCATACTAATAATAGGTTAAATACTAATTTTTCTGGTCAGCATGTTACATCTGAACCATGTCTATGATGGTTCTTTCCAGGCTAAATGTTTCATCTACTTACCTATGTATGTATGTATGTATGTATGTGCTTATCTTTTAAATCTTAGTTATCTGTGTTAGCAATAGCTTATTAAAAATATGGACATTTCATCTTGACTGACTTATAGAACACACTTGATATTAGAATAGGAGAAACTAACAATGCTGATGGGGCGCTGGCTGCTCTGAGGCAAAGCGTGAAGTCTACTGGCGCAGTTCAAAGGTGGATGAACTGTTTTCTAGAGCCAGCTAAACATTTCAGTGAACATGGGACAATTTCACACTTTCCTTCTAAGACCTACTTCAAATTTCACTGAGTTGGGATAGCGTTAATAAAAGTCAGAATGGATGATAAAACAACCTCATAGACACATCGAATGACCACAGAGGCTCACAAATGTGATGAAAGCAATAGATCAAATCATGCAACTTATTTCCAAGCTTCTTAATGATTAAACAGGTTTAATCCAGTGCAAACAGGTTACTCCTGTTATACTCCAATTGGGTAATTTAGCAGTGCTTCCATTTTATTGTTGTTGTTCCTCTGACCTCATTTTTCTCTCTCGTTTTTTTTTGTCATAGTTACAGTCTGGATATAGGTGAGCTTCTAGGTGGGCTAAGTAAGTTATACATTTTGATCTGACCTTCGGCACTAATGGAAACTTCACCCTATTTGCCAAACCCCTTTAACTTCAAAAACATGGGTGTCCTATTTAATTTCCACCTCTTGTTACTCAATTGTTTGAAAAACATTTTGGTCTTTGTCAACTATGAAAATTGGGTAAGCCTGAAATATTGCAAAGTTCTGATTTCATGACTAGACTGTCAGGGTTGGCTGGCTGGTGTGTGTGCAGGGGAGGGGGTTCTCAGGGGTTAGAGTGCTCTGTAAATGCACTGGGAAGATTAGAGTCATTCATCTCATTCGATTTGCTCTTGCATATACACAACACAGGTCAGTGTTTGTTATGACTTTCCTGATCCTTATTTATAGGACAATACACGAGGAAACCGTGTGTGTATGTTTGAAATAGGAATGATACATTGCACAGATATAGTTCACCACTTTCTGCGGTGGGCTGTCAGTGCTCAAACAGGGAGCCTGAGGAGTCAGAACAGATGCTCTTTTCCTTAATGGCCCTTTCTCTAATTTAAAATCCTTCCATTTATTTCCCTAAGATTTAGTGATAACTTTAAACACTTTAACTAAATTACCCAGCGGCTTGGCAGCCATCATGGAGGCAAATCGTTTTAGAGATTGTAGCAATCTGTTAGATCATGGATACTATGATATAAAATCTGCATGCTCCACATACAAAAATTAAATCAGTGCAATGGATACAAGCACATGCTGCAAACGGCATCGCTTCCAAACCAAGGGGACACGACCTGTCTCCAAATATTGAATTTCTGCAAGACTTTCAGTCATTGACTTTCTAAATTTGAGCCAATTTATTCTCATTATCCCTAAGTAAACCTACTTTGATTTTTTTAAACAGTTATTTTATAATCAAATAGAGCCTGCCAGCCCTGGTTCATGGATCCTGATGTTGCTAGGATACATGGTTTGGTATTTGATGAAAGTATATCTCTTCAAAGGGGAAAAGTTTCAAGTGTCCTAGAAAATGACACTCCTGTCTTCTACTACAGAAGACAGGCCCAATCCTGGAGCTTTTTTGAAGCATACAGTTTTCAGGATTGGCCTCCCCATGCTTTGAAATAAGCTTCCTGTGTGGGGGCTGTTCAGTTGCTACCTCTAGTCACGTTCGTCTTAAAGCAAGGGACACGTCTTTATAATAAAACACATTTTCATATTTAACAGTGAAGAGAAAAAAACCCAGAACCCCCAGATTTTATGTACTTTGAAAATATATTTAAAAACATTAAAAATTCTATATTTAAAACATATATTATATGTTAATTGTTACACTTAAATAGAACCTGTATTTACAATAGGCTTCTGATGTGGTTAAATTTTAATGCCAATTTTTTAATAACATAATTATATAAATATACTAAAATACAATAAATATTTTTCTTGTTTTACATGGTGAATATCTTTACCATAGTGAGAACAAGGCCACAGACATTTACTTACAGTTTCAATGGGAATCACTATAAAAAAGCAACAGGCCTGCTGCCATGCATGAAACATTTCTGCCAAAAAGAGACCACAGCAAGACTTTAAAAACAAAACAGAACAGAACAGAACAGAACCAGAACCAGAACGAACAGAAACGAAGAAGAGATTTTAAAAATAAATCTCAGGTCAACACAAACCACCAAACATGTAACTATGATGTATGTTACTGGGTAAGAGAGCGAGCCACTGACCACATGGTTGCTGAGTGTCTCCTATGAAGCCACTTAACAGACATGGCTCTTGGAATACTGTAAGATTGTGATGGGGATTCTTTTGTTTGTTTGACTGATGTCTCTCAGAATGAAGCTGCAAAAAGTTAACATAGAGCAGATATTCCAAACATTCCTTAATAGGTTAAAAAAACAATGACAAAGATTAATGTTGTCAAACAGCACAAAACAATCTATGCTACATAAAGTCTTTCTTTCAGGTATTCAGTGGTACTCCAAAAGACAGGCAAATACTAAAGGAAACATTGGACAAAAAGAAAGTTTGTTGATGGTATCTTCACTCCCTGAGTCACAATGGACATTCACTTTTGTTCATCCTTCCCCTCCTAAGATGAAGCAATTGCTTGCCTCTTTTCTGATGCACAGGAACCCAGATAAGTAACCACTAACACACTCACGCTTGGAAGAAGGCTGAATAGGGAAATGGGCTTAACACTAATTCTCACTGGGTCCATTCATTAGGCTACCAACCTGATGTCTAACCCCAAAGGGCAACGTACAGAAGGGACTCTTGCCGTGAATAGACAGAATTGCAGGGGATTTTTGTGCTCTTCTCTGGGGGAAAATTTTCTCCTGTGCGCTTGCCTCTTTCACAGTGCAAAGTACTTCTTTAGTCTTGTCTCTGCCCAGAATTTCTTGCCTTTACGGACATTGATCATTCTATATCTGAGTTTTGGTGCCTTTTTCTTTATCTTCTACCAAAACATCTCAAAAAATAAAAATAAAACCCAAGCTTCCTGAAGTCTAGGTTCAAAACAAGTAAGTATCCTCGTAACAAACATTTTCTAAGACATTGCGTTAATTTCATCATCAAAAAATGTCACATTTGGATCCAAGCCCGCTCCAGGTTGATCCAACTTTACACACAATTAGGAGCGGATCGAGGGCATAGATGGATGTGAGTGTGGTTCTCCAGTAGAGAACCTCTTAAGCACTGCTAGGTAATGTAGGCACTTAAAGCAGGAGGTCTAAGCTTCTTGACACATCATTCCATAGCCTACTCTGAAGGGTGCGTCTGTGCCTTCCTTTAGGAATGTCTCAAGTACCATTCCCCACCTCCACCTAGACCTCAGGCTGGCCACTCAGAAATTCCTCCTACATTGCCAGGAAATGGTATGTCAGCTCCACTTAGCCTCCACAGGGCCATTCTGCTGCATTTCAGTGGCAGTGTGGATTTCTGCTCTGATTTAAGGGCCTGACTGTACTTAGTAACTTTTACCTGCAAAACATTGTTAGGACTTAACAATAATTTACCCAATGCTTACCACTTACTTAAAACAAAAACAAACAAACAAAAAAGCCCCCTAATATTTTGGGTTATTCATTCTTGTTCTTTTTCTCTTTGGGGGGAAAAGCAAAAAAAATCACCGTTTTCCTTGAGTGCCATGATATGGCACACTTCCTTCACCTGTTCACAGTGGGTGATAAAATATTTCAAAGCGCGCAACTAAATTTTCTTTCTTAAGATAAAACAAAACAAAAAGAAAAGACCGAAGGCGGAGGAGAGAGGGGAAGAATGTACTTTGAACAAATGTGGGTCTCCCCAATAAAAGCAGCTTTCCCTGACCCATGCCAGAAGGGTGAGCTGGGGACCAGAGAGATGCACCATGGGCAGTGGAGGGTGAGCATTTCATTCAGTTGCCTTAGTTTTTATTCACTTCCAGTCATCTGATTGGATTTTGCAAACATCTTTACAACATACAAATGCAGTGTTTTATCAACCAGAATGGATACTGAAGACATTTTCTCCATCCCTACTCCTGGTGGAACTAAAAAACAAAACAAACAAACAAACAAAATAAAACACAAAACAAACAGAAATATACCCCTCCCATCCCCCATCCCCTAAGCCAGTAAAGCAATGACAACAGCACCTTGACATTGTTTTAATTCCAACGCTATCAGAAGTTGAAAGCAGTAAAACAGAGTACTAACAAGAACGAAGATACTTAGTGTCTAAAATGTAAACGGAATGTTTTGGTTCAAATTTTTGTTCTTTTTTTGTTGTTTTTTTGTTTTGTCTGTTTTCTGAAAGAGGGACAGTTTATTATCAATTCACAATTAAAGCAGCATGCAATTTATTATTATTTTTTTTAACTTTTTGTTTTCAATTCTTGGCAACGGCAACAAACCACAACATTATCGAGGAATGTAATGCAGACTTTTTAAAGTTGTGCGCAAATGACTGTTTCCTTTCTGGTCATGGATATGTCCAATAAATAGATTGTAGAACCACTGTACTGTATAAACTTCATTTATACATGCAGTTCATAAAATTATTTTTTCTTAACTGAATAATTTACCCTGTTATGTATATATACAAATAGATAATTTTTGTCTCAATATAATCTATACAACATAAATCCACTATCTTCCCCTTTTAATGGTCAGTGTACATACACAGGAAGTGTCTATCCTTATGAATCGCCAGCCAATTCTCTTTTTGCTATCCATAGTAAGCGCCCGAACATACGACTGGGTAGTTCGGCATTGCGAGTTCCAGTGCCTTTTGTCTATGCCCCTGCAGCCTTCCTTCGTGTATCCCATGGGATTACACTTGGTCTCGTAGAAATATTGCTTCAGTTGGCCTTTTGATACCGGGACTTTCTCCAGGACCGTGACCGTCCCACCCGACATGTCCACTGCAGTCTTTTTATCTGCCGCTGTAACCCACTCGCTAATACTGTCACACACGCTCAGCTCCCCACGGCGGGCTGGGTCGGAGTGGCGCCGGACCCTCATAGACATGTTTGCGGCATCCAGGTAATTTTTGTATTCCTCTAACAGAAAGAGCAGAGGAGGCTCCAAAGGCACTTGACTGCTGAGCATCACCCGGGAAGTATACAAGTCCGCGTCCTTATGGTTTTCTTCGTTCGGCCGAACCTTCTGGTCCTCATCCAGCAGCTCTTCGATCACATGTTCAAAAGTGTCAGCCAGCGATGTCGTCAGACCCCTCGAACCTGCCCTGGGCCCATTCACGCTCTCCAGAGTCCCATGGGTCCGCACACCTGGGTAGGCCAAGCTGCCCTGTCCATGGACGTTTGCCTCTTTCATGGGCGCAGCCTTCATGCAACCGAAGTATGAAATAACCATAGTAAGGAAAAGGATGGTCATCACTCTTCTCACCTGGTGGAACTGTGGGAAGGAAGCAGAGAGAGACACAGAACAGGTTAGAGCGTGTTTGCTCTGGGACACCCGGCCCGTCTGATTGTAATTCCAGACCATTCTGCAAGGTTTTTTTTCCCCCTAATGTCTTAGTGATCCACTCCAGCTGCAGGGGACAAAAATCAATGTCAGTTAGTGTGCTGTACGTGGCTTAATATAAACCAGAGACATGCAATGTTTTCCACAAGATTTACACGTAAGCCTGAGAGTAAACGGTTTCTAAGCAAGTGAACACAGTGGTGGCTTCACGGATCCCACTTCCTCCTGCTTTAGCAGCTTTGGGAGTTTAATTTTTAATGATCTCTGCTCACGCTGTCACCAGAAACACAATCACAAATGTTACTAAGCAACAACTGCAAGTGGAATAGTAATCTTCCTTTCAAGTCAGCAACACAGTCCTTGGTAGGAATGTGTGAGGGAACCAAGGGTCTCTGTAGCTCTGAGGAGTCTGAGCAAGAACCCAACAGCATACAGAGAGCTGGGAGGGGCCTTTCTTTCCCAGAGTTGCTGTTACAGCAGGTTTGGACCACTGTGTTTTGCAGATAAGGAAGTAGGACTTGTAGGGCCTAGTAGGACTTGCCTGGTGTCACAAAGAAACTTTCTATTTCATCTCCAAGGTTCTACTACATCTCAAAAGGTTTTGCTTATTTCCAAACAATTCCGTTTCAATAGATTGATTCTAATGATATGCCTGAGGCAGGTCTGAAAACAATGTGTCTCTTTAAAGAAAGCTGGATTGTCAGCGGTGAAAGGCATTTAAGCCAGCATCAATGCCTCTCATGTGCAGACTGCCCTCACCTCATTCTCAGCTCTCCGCTCTCTGAAGGCACTTAGCCTCAGGGCTTATTTAGGTTAATTCAGAGATCTAACTGAGAAAGCTCAATAGCTCTTTATCAGAACACCTCCGCTCCCGTGGGTACGTGTGGTGTGTGTAAAACGCTGCTGTTGTCATACCTTTACCAAGCTGAGTAGTGTTTTACACACTTTGGAATAGGCAGCCAGAGCTTCTTTCTGTGCATTTAAAGTTTCCTACAAAGTCTCTTAACAGCACACCACACAGTTAAATCACTTCTTGTTTGCCATCAGTTGGCTTTGCATCTATAAGCATGCTTTACAAACCCCATTAAAAGTGAATAACAAGCAAAATTAAAACATACCTATAGACCAAACCAAGGTTACGTCAGGTGGTGGAAGACTTCAAATTACTTACCTGAAGCACTGTGCCCCTTAGTTGTAAAGAGTAGCATCCTTCTAACTTAACATACTAACTTTATTTCTACTTATCAGCTCAGGAACATGAACTTGTAAAGACATACACATACACAGCATACACTGGTCATTATCTGGGTAAACCCACAGGAAAGTATGTTTCTGCCCATGATGTGTTGCTGAGCACAAAAGCAACCTACCTCCAGTCTATAAGTTGCAGAAATGGCCAAAAACTCTAGTACTGAAAACTGAAGTTTCTGTGGCTCACTTTTGAAAGAGATAGTGTATTCTAAATCAAGAGGCTTTATATCATCCCCAATACCAATGTCCTCATATATTCACCTTTGATTTGCACAATTGGTAAACATACTCAGAACTGCCTAGACTGGAGGGGCAGCTGAGCAGCAAGAAGATGGCAGCTATCATATGTGGTACCCCGAGGAGGGAACAAAAAGAGCTCCTACTGAACACGCTATGGGAATTCTCATTAAAATGGGACATGAAGGCTCTCCCCAAGTCTACAGTGGCATGAACATTACCTTGAGGCCCTTATCCCTCGGGAGGGCGGTGCACACAACAGTTCCAGACTCTCTGTGTACAGACTCCACCAACCACCCAGAGGAAGCACAGACAGGTAGGAAAGGGAGTGAGACAACATCTTGAACTTACAATCCAGGCAATGATTTGAGACTAGCGCAGCATCCCTCTGAAGGAGGCTCACATCTTCCTTCCTGAGGAGATTGGACACTCTACCTAAAGCCCTCTCCCCTGTTCTATATAGCATCTCCACTACTTGGTCACCCTTAGTGAAGGGCATTGAGCCACTTGCCCCTCTGTGTCCCAGGACTTTTTGTTGCTGATGTTTTCTGTAGACTATCTTTGCAGCCCTTAGCCTAAGCATTCAGGAGCCAATATCAGATTTTAAATTGCTCAGAGTAAGGACTGTTTATGCTTGCTTGCTTGTATGTTTTGTACTACTGACTAATAGAAGTTCAATGTGAATAATTAGGTTGTCAATACTAATAAAATCTATAAATAGACATATATATCACCGAGAAAGAGAGAGAGAGAGACCACATAGTGATTTAAGATTAAAAAGGCAAACTGCTTTGAGGAAAATTCACTTGTTAATACTGCTAATATCTAGAGTTTACAGAGGGTTTGTATCCACTTCAGAAATGGCTCCTGCATGGAGGTTTCCGATCTGGACAGGTAGTACTTACATCATTGAGAGAAACTTTTTTCCTGAGATCCCAAGTCCACATTTAAAGAGCCCATGGGGTCTTCCAATTTGAGTCAATAGAAGGACACATATTTAAACTATTTTATGTTGGTACATGCTTTTAATCACAGCACTCAGGAGATAGAGACAAATGGATCTTTGTGATTTTGACGCCAGCCTATTCTACAAAAAATGAGTTCTAGGCCAACCAGGGAAACACAGTGAGACCGTATCTCAATAATAAGTAAGTAAACAATTATTTTAGTTATCTATATCTCATTGGTGAAGATTTGCCATTATTGGCTATTTTTATACTACATTTAATCAAATTTAAGATACTTTTATTTAAAAACACACAAGTTTAGGCCTGGAGAGATAGTTCAGCAGTTAAAAGCACTTGCTACTACTTTTGCAGAGGACACCAGTTCCAATCCTAGAACCCACATGGCTGCTCATAACTGTAACTTCAGTTCCAGGAGATCCGATGCCCTCTTCTGGCTTCCATGTACACTGCACACATATGGCATCCATACATACGTACAGACAAAAAAAACCCCATATATAAAAATAAATATTTTAAAGGCCTGCCAATTTATGCCCTATTGAAAAAGAAAACCATGCTCTTGAACTTTGCTTTTTCACTTCTGACATTGATTCTTTACCAACACAATTCTTTTAGACTTATTTGGATATAATTTATCCTATATAACTTTGATGCACACACAAAATAGGAAAACTAAGAAATGAATGAAGGCAATGGTAGGTATATAATGATTGGCTAGCCAAGAATAACAAAATGATATCCACAGGAGAATACAATCCAACTTAAAATGTTGAAATAAAAAAAGAAAAAGGTGAATTTTTGAACTAATGAGATATAGACATAAAAAACAGTTAACAAATGGCTGTATGATTTAAAATCTTAGCTACAGAGGTACTGAGGCATCTTAGCTACAGAGTTAGAAACTTGTTTTATTACTATTACACTAATGAGTCTTTTGTGGGGGGTGGGTTGAAATAAGGTTTCTCTGTATAGCCTTGATTGTCCTGAAACTAGCCATGTAGACCAGGCTGGCTTCAAATTCACAGAGATCTATCTGCCTCAGCCTCTTGCATGCTGGGATTAAAGGGATGTTCCATCACCATCTGGCCACTGATAAGACTTTTTAAGTTATGTTTTCCCTCAACCTTTCAGGCATCTCATTTACCTTTTCTGTTTTTATCATTCTGATAAGAAAAGTAATTAATGCTTTGTGTATTATTCTCTCATCAATTACATAAGCAAATTCCAAGTAAATAATTGACATCTGAATAAATATGACTTGGATCTCACTCTAAGTCTACACATAAAATATTGCTCCAAGCTGAGCATCTAAATAGATTGAGTAATTAACTATATGGTAACAGCCCTACCCCTCCGACACCCTCTGAGTGGTAATCCAGCATTTTTCTTTTTTTGGTCTATTTGCTGAAAAGGTTTAGAAAATGTCTTGAAAAGTGACTCAATGAGCACAATGGCATGATGTACTTTCCTGTTTATTATATGTTTCTTTCTGTGTCTTCCAGCATGGCCTTGGCTCCAACCTCCATCCTATTGTCTCCGTTTCTGAAGTGTTGCGGATATAGACAGACACCATCGTGCCCAGCTGTACTCTATTTTCTAACTATGGTTTTCTGATATTTTGGGTAACCTTGGAGTTGACTGAAATGTTCAGAATAAATTCTTATATAAAGTTTAATGACACATTTTCTGTATAACCTTTCATATCTAGTCAGTAAAGGCATTTACTGATGTTTCCTTTCAAACATCCTACCAATATCCCTTTCTCCAGCACACTGCCACTATAATAGCCCAGTCTTTGTTATCTAACTTTTTGACTACATGTCCCCGTGTTGTTTGCGATACCCTTTCTGCCCTATAAAACTCCTGGCAAAACACTCCTGTATTATTCTCTTACACAAAAGCTGACAATGGCTTCACTTCTGTTCTGACCAGGCCAGGTAATTGAGGTTCTTGGTCATCACTGGGAATGATTTGATTTTCTCTGCAAATAGAAAAATTCTCTACTCTATGCCTCTAGGAAACCGAGTCTTGGTCATCTTTTATGACCTGGTTTAAGAATTAAAACTTGCCATACCTGCCACCTTCTCTAATTACTCCAGCACACACTATCTTCTTTCCTCTCATTAATTCTACATTATTATCTATATAATACATATATTATATTTAGTACTTCATGTCCCCCATATCTGTCATTAACAGTACTTACTAGTTATAGCCAGTCTTCTGTAAGAAAATAAGGTCTCCAAGGAAAGGGATCATATCATATCTCTCATAATGCTAATACAGAAAAATTGGCCGGGTGGTGGTGGCACACGCCTTTAATCCCAGCACTCGGGAGGCAGAGGCAGGCAAATCTCTGTGAGCTGGCCTACAAGAGCTAGTTCCAGGACAAGCTCCAAAGCCACAAAGAAACCCTGTTTCAAAAAACAAAAACAAAACAAAAAACCCCAAAATTGTCAGTAATAATCAATAAACATCCATTTATTAATCCAAGAGAAAGCAGGGTTCTGATGCCATTTTTCACAAGAAGACTTACCATTTTAATGCACTGAAAGCTTTAGCTCAATTCTTGATAATTTTTAATGTATAAGTATATATTAGGTAAATTATAATTACATATTTTAAACTTAGCAATTTAACAATTGATATTTATCATCTACCAAAAAAATTCTCAAGTTTTAATGGAGTAAAACATTGAGCGATTAAAAAGCAGAAAACACACTGTGCTACATTACATTCCAGTGGATCAGAGAGCGGGAGGTATGGGTCGGAGTCACTGCTAATAGCAATAATTATGAGAGCAAAATTTGGAATGTCTATCCTTTAGCTTTCTTCTTCATACTGTTCTAAATTCTTCAGTGAGTAATTTCATACACTACATTAGGAAGACATAAAGGACTAATAAGGGTTTGAGTATATATCCAAAGCTCTGAATATGAAATGTTCCCCCACAGACTCTTATGTTTAAGGCTCAGTTCTTGGTGGGTGGTATTTTGGGAAGTACTGGGAACTTTAGGAAGTAGGGTCTTGGTACAGAAAGCAGTCAGTAGGGACACCGGAGAAGCATATTTTGTCCCTGAACCCTTTCTCTTTGCTTTCTGGCTGACACAGGTCAGAAGCTTCCCTCCACCATACCTGTCCCCTCCATGCCAGCCATTGGTTGGTAAATATTTCCTCTTTTTAACTTTTTCTCTTAGGTAACAAAACCCAATACAGTTCAAGATAAATCTCATCATCCAAAAACAAAGTGCTTCTATGTAGATGATTAGTTTACACAGATATTTTTCCAAAGGCTTAACAGCAATCCACTCTACCCTACCTATAAAGTTCTAGGAAGACTTTCTTAGCCTCAATTCAGTAAAGTTAATATAGTGTATGGCACTTAAAAAAAGATATCAGTGAGGTAAAAGGAAAACTTAGTTAGAAGCATGACTCAAAAGACCTAAACATCTGACCAGAAGATATGCATGATTGCTTGCTCCTCTACTGCAGTGCTACAATAACCCTGTTGTCTAAAAGATTACAGAACATTCATAATCTTCATCAAATTGGATTTTCACAAAGACAGGACAGTTCATATCATCATGATCACACAGGTATAGCAGTTACACTTCAGAGAAGTATTCTGTAAAATGTCACAAAGCTAATAGATCACGGTCTCCTCACCCAAGCTCTTACTACCAGAAAACAATGCCAGGTTTAGAATATTAATCACAGGAAAGAGAAAGGCTATGACAAAAAAGGGAGCTTATAAAACTTGGAAACCACTTTACACGGTTATACCATATCCCAGAGGTCAACGTTCTGAAGCCAGCACCATGGAGTACTACTAGAACTGTTTTTAGTCTTTGTCGTGATGCGGATTGTCCCCTTGTGAGTTGAAGAGTTAGTCCTCACTACAGCTATGTGCAGAGGTGGGCTTTTAGATAGTGAATACATCTGATCTCATAAATGGATATACCATTGATGGATTAATAATTAAATGGTCAACGGGGCAAGGTAGGAGCCAAAGTTGGTAGTCCCTACATCATGTTCTGCCTTATAAAGGCCGAGAAATAGTGGGGCCAGAGGACCATGAAGTAAAACCTCTTCATGAGGTGTGAGGCAAATAGTCTTTTCTCCTCTTTAAGTTAGTCATATTAAAACTACATTTTCATAGTCAAAATTGAGAAAAAGAACAAAATAACCATACAGGAAAACCAGGAAACTGGTAATGAGAGGACCATAAAAGATTTAACTGCTACTAATTTCTTTGGGTTTTGTATGTAAGCATGTAACCAAAGAAAACACAGTTTAATGACAGGGTGACTCATTTTAGACTACCAAGGATAATAATAATGTTAAAGAAAGATCAGCTAATATTTAATTCTGTCATACAGGATACAAACTTATTAAAACCACATTAATGGAAATCTGTAAAAATAACATTAAAATGTTTAACTTGCATCTGACTTCACTACATCCCTATATCAACCTTACTTTTTTGTTCAATTATAAGGCAAGGGATCTGTCTTCTAGTTCTGTAGTCTAAGAAGGAGGCAAGACCAATGTGGGGGAAAAAAGATCTTGGGAATGAGTAGATGAAATTCTAGAAGGGGAAAGATTCTAGGTAAGAAATGAAGAGATAATCTGTAAGGATTTCAAAGGATTTGGAGATCTCCAAATAAGACAGTAGGAGATGATGATTGTTTGATGAGCAGGTTAGAGGTGAGAAAGAATGGAATTAGAAAATGAAGAGAAGAGCTCTGGATTAGAAGTAATAAGAGACAAGGCCAAACAATTGGCCAACTTCATAAAGTTCTAGGGATGATAATAAACAGATTGGAAGCTCCTTTATGGGCACTGAAGAGTCAGTTTTCTGAGTAGGGAGGACTGTTTAACACTGTCCACCCAAGACTTCTCGGATTGGCAGACTAGAAGAAACAAATGAGTTCAACAACTGCCTTGTTATTGAATAGTGAGCTTTAAAAATAAATACTAAATATTTGTTTACATGTGGGACTATGGACCTGGGTGAATCTATTTACTGAAACATATTTCAAGAAGGGTGGTCACAGAAGTGGGCAGTATTAGGTAGCAACCATCAGTAATGTCTGGTTTGGCAAAATAACAGTGCATAGAGAGATGGAGATAAGGAAAAACGACAAACTTTCATTCCAATTATAATTGTACTGAACTCTGGTTCTATGGCTCAGCACTTTTAATTCAAAGCTCTCCAAGTGCTTTGCAAATATTAAGTAATTAAGACTCATAGGACCCAGGAGGTACAGGTAACTATAATTATCTCCATTTTGTGGTGGAGGAAAGAGAAGCAGAGTTTTTAATCAACTCATCCCCTCAGTGTGGTTCCCTTGGTAGAATGAGGTCAGAACCTAGATTCCAGAAGAAGTTTGGCCTTACACAAAAGGTACTAGTTTGTTTCTTCCATCTATGTCATTTCTGTGTTATTTTCTCATGTATTGCTAAACCAAGATTCAACAAACAAAAAATAAGACAACACTAAAGACACCCACACATCTCTCAAAGAAAGTAATTGAAGTTGAAATTCATGATTAAAATGGAAAAAATATAGTGATCATTACAGACATTCACCTAATTAGCTGGTTGTCTATTTGATCAAAGTTAAAAAATAATTTTGAAAATAACATCAGATAATGCAGATGTTTCAAAGCTTTTAGAAATATCTCTATAATATGATTTTTAAACCATTTGTATCTTAAGATATTCTGATACCCTTGAGTGAGGGTTAAATTTAGGTATTAATTTGACTAGATGAAGAAATGTTGTTTTGAGGTGTGGCTTTGTTTCCAAAGGAGATTGTCAGACAAATTGGTGGACTGAATGGAAAAGTCTGTCCTCAATTATGGGTGGACACAATCCATATCATTGACTGGTGCCCAGACAGAACATGAGAAGAAAAGTGATTGGATATTTTTTTCATAACTGTTTCACACTCTTCTTTTCCAAGGTTCATTGTCACAGAGATACAAATTCTCATGTTAGACATCAGAACTTCCAGATCTTTGGACTTGTACTTGGATCCTCAGGCTCTCAGACCTTCAGAGTTGGACCAAGCCATGTTATAGCACAACAGAGTCTACAGATTGCAAACAACCCCTCATGACTTCTTACCATCATAATCAAATGTGGCAACTTCTGTAATTCACCTGTGTTCAAACATCTATAACTACATTGGTTCTGTCATGCTGAAAACCTTAATGCAATTTTCTATAAAACATAGTCTTTCATATTAGAGTACCTTAACCCCCTGGCTTTCCCATGGCATTGAATGACACAAACTTTATTTAATGATAATATAAGAACCAAAGAATTTGATGAGTCTTAGTATATATCTGTAGTAAAAAAAGGACAGGTAAATGCCATCAGAAAAAAATGCATATTTTACTGAAACATTAATTTGACAGATAAATTTACATGCCAACCTTTGATAGAATGCCAATTTTCTGCTACCATCTTCTACTCCCCTCCCCTAACATAAACAAACAAACATTGGTTTTCCTATTGGCAGAAGACTTACCTTTCTTTTTGGAGAAAAACTAGACGACCTGCTAAGAACAGAGACTGAGTATTCTCCCTGGAATTATTACCCTGAGTAAGTTGTACAGTATACTATAGCAACTAGATTCACCGGATACTGAATGACCCAGTTCTCTTTCTGTTGGTGCTATTGGCACATTATTTGGGGGAAGGTCTGGTTAAAGTACAAGACATAAGTCTTAGCATCAGCTGAAATGATGCCTTGTATTTGTAAAGAAGGAATAGAAAATTATCTTCTATGAAGATCAGATCTGGGCAGAGAACTTCTACCCTGACATCCTAACCTTGGGGCACAGCTGCCAAGTTATAAGGGCCAAGTAGCATCTGACAGTCAAGGAATAAAATCTTTTAAAGTTGGGACTCTATGTTCTTCAGAATTCCAGGCAAGTTTTGTTACCATTCACCAAAGTTAGATTTAACAATGTATTATTTACCAAATTTTCATACATGGTAGACAAATACTATTAAATTAATATTGTTAAGTTTTATCAACTCACTTTATAGTGCACAACATATAAGCTTATCACATGAATATCATATTTAATAACAGACATTCATCAATTACTATGGAAATATGTATGGATACTTTGCTTGTATGTATACCTGGTATCCACTTAGGTCAGAACAGGGCACTCAATTTCCTGGAAACTGGAAAGTCCCAAGGTTGTGAGCCACCATTTGGGAGCTGAGAATTGAACTCTGGGTCTCTGGAAGAACATCTAGTGCTCTTAACAACTAAGCTATCTCCACAGCCCCATGAATGGGATTTTTATGGAAGGGGATAATGCCTTTGGAAGTATTGAACAGAGATGCGTAAACAAGTTCAGCATCACACTGGTGCAAGTGAACTACAACTAAACTGTACTTATATATACACTTGAATTCATAGGAAAAATTCAAGGTTGAAATTAATTTTATGCAGCCTAAAATCTTAAATATCAGGTTATATTTCCAATGAACACTTATAAATTGATCATTAATGCAATTCAAAATTGTCAGTAAAGGGCTGAGGAGATGGTTCAGTAAATAAAACAACTGTTGCACAAACTGGAGGATCTGAGTTTGAATCTTCAAAACCCATGTAAAATCCAGATGCACTGTGTGAGCATTGGTAAATTTAGCATCTGCTATGGGGAGATGGAAGGCAGAGACAGGAAAACCCCAGAAGCATTTGAATCAGCTAGCTTGGCATATGCAGTGGTGATGAGGCCTCATCTCAAAACAAGGTAGAAGGTGAGGACCAACCCTTGAGGCATATGACCTCCACTTACACAGTATGGTGTCCATGTACATGCATTCACATACATGGATGTGAAGGAATGCACACACATTATAAAATCAAACAATAACATAGATTTAGTAAAAACTTGTTGAGAAAAATATTCCAACAAAACGAGAGATTTGTGGGACCTGAAATTAGAGTTTCAGGAAGAGTAGGTTTCCTAATTCAATGTACTCCAACTAATGAACCCTTACTTCTTTCTCAAAGTGTGATCAATGAACATGGTGCATTGACACCACCAAAGAACTCATAAGAAGTGCAGAATCTCAGCTTTCCCTCTCGCATCTCATTTCTTCTATCCACTGTCAGAACCTGCAATTCAACTAGATTCAGATACTTGAAGTAGATTAAAAAACTCATCAAAGCTGAGACGTACAAGACCAAATGATACAGAGAAAGGTAGCCAAGGAGGGTGGAAGGAAATGGGCTACATCAAATTGAGCACTACGGTACTGTCTTAGTAAGCCATGGGGTTACTCACCCTATTTCCTCTTTGACTACATACTCGGTGCTCGTTACTTGAAAAAGTATTGTTGCTTTTGTAACAGTATTTTTTTTAAAAAAAACAACAACAACAAAAATCTTGACTCTCTTTTTTTGCTAACTGGCTTTTCTACTCTATTCTAGGTATGGCATGGGATGTATGGGATACCCATAAATGAGTACTTATAGGGTACCGCTGACATAAATCTGGATTGTTATTCAATTAGTAATTTTTCCCAAGTGCTAGGAGGCAGATGCAAACATATTTAGCTCTCCTCATCACTTCACACAGTCTGCTATCAGCCACTCAATGAGAACCATGCTGGAGATGACATGACTAACTAGATCTGAGAGTAGATTTCCAAGCACTCAGCCAGATGTCATGTTGCTTTCAGCCAGATGTCTCTGGTCCTTTGTGTTCTGAAGTGGTAAAGGAGAGTCAGAGGCAGCGAGAACTCACCCCCCTCAGGCAGATTTATTTTTAGAGTTGGTCCTGAAACCGACAGATCTCCAGCACTTTCTTACCATGTGTATACATTTCACGTATGATTCAAAGTATGATTAAGTCCCAATCAGCTAAACAGTGCTGGCAACAAAATCATTATATACATTGTACATGTATGTGTATGTATCAAGGATCAGAATTATTCCTCCAATTTAAAACTGTCACTACAACAAATGCCCAGTAGGTAGCACAATTTCTCAGTAAGCATCTAATATTTGAAATCAGTTGCTTCAAGGCAAGTGCCTTAAATGACTTTTTAAAAGTTAAAAAAATGAAAGAAATGCTTAAAATTTTTGGAATTGAACAAAAATATGAGGGAGTTGTCAAAGCAATTTTTTAAGTAGAACTGGAGTCTGGTCCAGTGTTGAACTCTTGATAAAAGATTGTGAAGACTGCTAGATTCCAAACACCAAGAACTCACCAGGTTCACCAGTTCACATGTAAATGCCATGCACTGGGAACCCAGCCAGTGTGGCAAACCGTGTGCAATGTCATGGGACTGACATGACATTGAATCTTACTTTCTCAGGTGATGTCTCAAATACTATTGAGTTCTACCTTGAATGGGAGGTTGAAAGGCCCAGATGGCCACATGCTAAAGGACTGCCCTTTCCAGATTATACACAGGCACATCTATAGGCAGAGAATAATGGGAAAGCAAAGCAGGGCACTGTCTTCTTGCCTCCAAGACTGAGTGGGCTGTGCACCAGAAACAGAATGCAAGATGGAAAAAGTAGCATTCTTTGTCCGTAAGGGGAGAGCATGTGGTAACTCTTGGCTCTGAGGATGAAGGGAATCCTGTTTAAGTAGTATTTTTTTTATCACTATGTGTTGATTGGAAACATTCCAGGATCATCACAATTCAAAACAAGAGAGAGAGAGAGAAAGAAAGTGAAGGCAGTCTGCCTTATTTCAATCTCTTTTTTTCACAATTAGGTACTTTAATCAAATTCTGTCTCTAGAGTACTATTGAACACACCTGTGTTCCTGTCATCATATACTATCAGGATTCTTCCTGTTGAGAGCCAGCACATCACCAGAGACCACAGTCACACAGCCACACAGCCACACACATCTAATGAAGCCCGGAGCATGGTAGAGACATGTACTTGCCAGCTTTTCTACAGATGAGTCTCCTGAAATGACTATCAGTACAATTTCCACTACAGAAAGAATAAGTATACAATATCAATCTGTAAACCCATTTTAGGACTAAACTTGAAGACTTAACATAATCTCTGCAGAAAGATGGCTATGTGTTATCTCGGCAAAGGATCACTCTTGATTAGACAGTATCTTCTGGAAACACAGAACACCAAACTTAAAGAAGGGAAGTAAAAATATGTGGAGGAAGAAACTGGGAAGATGAGTTGCCTATGGAGAACAACATTCCTTTTCAAATTACTATCACGATATCCTGGGGGAAAGATAAAATCAGCAAGAGAAGGTTACTAGTTCTTTGTTGCTCACCTTTATGACACCATTTTCAGCAATCAGTTTGTTCTACTCCACTGAGTACAGAGGCACACACCACAGTCTTTCTCTCCTGCAATGCACAGTCATACCATACAAAAGTGTGTGGGTAGATGCCAAAACATGTATGGACATGCAAGCCCATTCTGTAGAAACTCAATGCTCTGAGTATTAACAAGGATTAGCCTGGGCACATGGAGAAAACTGGTGGTTCCACACATCCAGTTGTCCTTCGGGTTATACTTGCAACCAACTCTATAATTTCTTTTAATTGCTTACTGCAATGCACAAGAAAGTGCTCATTATTTGGAAGCTTCACGTGGGAGGAAAAATAAAATATGTTTCCCTGCTCGCTGCCTTACTCCAGCTCTCAATTCCTCTAAGTGTTACTGGAAGAAAGTTCTGTGCACTGTGCATAATCATCCACATATTCAGGATCCTGACTGTGTTCTGAGCTACTAAAACATATAAGGAAAACAGTACCATCTCAGATGGTGTATGATCTATTTGACTAGTCAAAAAATCCCACCACCACTGAAGCACTGGTGTGGGAATAGTCAGCCCTGGAGTGCTATGAGTAGCAGGGCGGTGAGAGCCCCATCCGTCCCTCTTTTCACCAAATACAAATTTGTAGAGGTGACGTGAAAACTCACATCAATATAGTTAATCTAAGTAATGGGATGCGAACTATATTTCTACCTATACTCTCTAAATAAAAGACATTGTTGGTAGTAGTCATGTGGGAGGAGAATGGACTTTAGAAGATGCTCTGGGCAGCTGTATAAATACTAAGGATTATTAAGCTGCTTTTATAGTAAAAAAAAAAAAGGCTACCGAACAGTTAATGCTCATTAACTAGTTGCCATGTAATAAAATCAACCACAATTTACAACTGTTTGGTTTGGCTTTTCTGTATTGATTCAGTTGTGGATATGGTGTCTTCAATTTTGAACGTCTACATGGTAAAGATATTCTGCAATCTCTACACTCCAGGTTTTTTTGATTTACTTTGGCAGAATCCTATATGAGAATTTCTCATACACAATGTGTTTAAAGTCTAATTCGGTGGAGTTTGAATATAACCCTAAAGTTACTTTGTTACTCCCTGTCCCTAACATGGGGTTACTCCCTTAAGGTGCCAATCATACAATACATACAGAACAGGCCAGAGTGTCAAAGTTATGCATGAAGGTAACTCGTTAGTGGTGTCACACATTTTTTCCCCTGGAAATTCTTTGGACATTGAAACATGACCACGTACTTTATAGACCACTAACATTGCTACCAGATGCTTCTCTGCCAACTCAGCTGGAGTAAGAATGATTTCAATTAAGACCCAAATGCTAAGTGCCTTTAAAGAAATATGCCCGTGACATAATATTTTTGTAACACCCTAACTTAATACTTCCCATGTCTGGATATCTAATACTATATGGCACCTTATTTTTGACCTCCTTCCTAGTTTTTAAGACTGTAGCTTAGGGGCAAAGATATTCCCAGAAAGAAAATTGTGGCAGGACCATCTCAAATGTATTCTCAAGAAGTAGTGAAAGCCACAAAGGTGGCAGAGGAAATGGTTCGGCCTGAAGCAAGCAGCACTCTCAGGGCTGGGGGAGGGGTGACTGACATGTTTAATTCATGTGTTAAGTCATATGACAAATAGAACATCTTGCTTCTAGCCATCATCAGCCCTTGGAAGAGAGGAGACTTGGAGAGAAGCACCTTCAAGAAGCCCGAGAAGAGACTGGAAATGCCTTCTATGAAAGCCTTTGCAAGTATCATTAACAAAATCAAGTATGTCTTTGTCACTGTACATCAACTAACTTTTGGAAGTCTACTTACACACCCAGGAACGGTCTCTTGTGTAGACCAAATACACTCATCCCTGCAACTCTCTAAGTTCAACTGTTCTGCTGAGGGGAAGAAAGTGATTTTCCCTTTAACATGACCCTGTCAAAATTCTACTTTAGAATAGAGATGGTGGCTCACCTGCAATCCACGCAGTGAGGAGGCAGAGGCAGAAGGATTGCCTCAAGTTCAAAGTCAATCTGGCCTACGTAGTGAGTTCCGGGCCATCCAGGGCTAGAATGAGACTATTTTTCATAGGCAAGCAAACAAGTATGAAAATAGATACATGGATGCGTATGTGGATTGGGTAGCCACTCTGCCACGCTCCATTTGCCACATTCCCCTAGGCAGTGAGACTGACAGAATTTCTTTTTTCTAAAAAAGGCACACTATCCTGTGAGAAAAATGAACCCGAGAATCAACCCAATAAGAATGGTGAGAGTTATGGGAGGATGCCCTGGAATACATGCCATTCACAATGTGGAGATGCTATCTGGGTCATAAATCATGCTGCGTTCATATGACTCCCATTTGCATAATGCAGGAGGCTGCCTGGCAACACCGGAGACAAAGTATATTGACGGTGCACAATAGTTCTGTGTTTATATTGCACTCTGGAATTTTAGTTTATCATATAGGGTACTAATTATTTAATTATAAACTCTGGGGGAAGCACAAAATCATTCCTCAAAAGAGCATCCCTTGGGTAGGAATGCTCTTAGCAAGACTTCTCTGTGCCTGGAGGTGAATAGCTTGAAGTCAGGCCTGGAAATGAGGGTGGTAACAGAAAAAGAGAACATTGAAAGCCAAGGATAAAGAACATCATGGTGGAAAAATTTTCTTTTCTGTTCCTTATTGGAACTTTATTACACTTGAGCTCTTTAGAGCCAACCTTGCTGGTCAGGTGAATAATGAATGTATTGCCTAACTTTCCATCACAGAGAGTTCTGCAAGTGGCAACATCGCTCATTCTGTGTGACACTAGAGTTGTCATAAGCCCATATGCACAGTGAGAGATGATGCCCACTGTGTCATGGTCCCACTGATCTTAGACAATGTTCACTTGGAGGTGTCTCCCCATTCCTCCTCTGACAGCAGCACACCATAGGTAAATCTACGGAGAAATGGATGTTCTCATACACTGTTAGTGGGAATACAAACTGTTGCATCCTGGTTAGGAAATTTTAGGGAATTGCTATCAAAATAGTAAGTGAACTTTCCTACAACATAGGTGTTCCACTGCCAAGAATAAATGTATAGATAGGTGCGCAGGTACAAACATGCATATACACACATGCATGAGTACACATATATGTAACACATATGGTCAACAATTACAATAAGATGTATAATGGAAAAAGCCCAGCTTTCAGCTGTGGGAAAATAGAAACACAGTAATTACTTAAAGTCAAATCTAGGCAGCTATGAAGAACATGCTCTTTCCTCCATAAGATGGAATGGAAAGGTCTCTGAAATACAGTGCTAAGCAATTAAAGCCAAGGTACAGAACAGTATGTCACCTTTCCTGCTGATGGGGGGAGGGGAATAATGGCAGCCATATTTGCTTATATTTCTCACTAAAGCAAACAATAATAATTTCAAATCAAATAATTCTATACTAATGCCAATTGCAGGTTTTGTGTAGAGGGTAGGTGCAAGTGGAGATGGACTTTTCAATATAAACTTCTTTTTAATATTATTTTGGTATTTGAAGTATGGAAATAAAAAGTATAAACTTTTAAATTAACCCGAGGCCTAGATGGTACACGCGGATAATCTCTGTATGTGGGAGGAAGTGGCAGGAAGATCAAGAACTCAAGGTTATCCTGAGTTTCACAGTGAGTTCAAGTCCAGCCTAAGCTACATAGGACTCTGCTTCAAAAAAAAAATTAACTAACTAAACAATTAACTCACTAAATAAGAATTTTTTAAAAAATATTTAACCCATAGGCTTCATTTTTTAAGGGCCATATCCCCACTGCTGTGGTGTTGTGGTACCCCAAAGTCTAAGTTTTCTATTTCATCTTTTTTTTACCAGCAAATTGAACAAACTCATAGGTGAACAGATTTAAGGACCTGTACCTTGCCTCTATGATACACTGAGAATAAGAATACTAACCCTTCTGGATTCAGAGCCTCTTTGAAAAAGAGCTAGTGTTTGGGCAAGGGGTAACTCTACAAACAACTCTTGTGACACACAGAGCAAGACTGAGAGGCAGCCATGGGTAAACGGGAGAGGAAGTATTTAAGATGCTGAAATAGTGAATAAGAAAGTGAGCTTCCCAAAGAAAGAATGAAAGTACAAACACAAAACAAGAACAAACTGCCATAGAGAGACTTCAAGAGGAAGGCGTGTGGTTAAAGGATTCCATATGTGGTTATTCTCAGTGTCTTGCATTCTGTAAAGTCTAGCAGGGGAACTGGACAGGCAACTATAGTAGAAACTCTAAGAACACAGACTTGAACATAAACATGAGCTCTATGTTGAACATAAGGCCCCGTAGGATGGCCCTTACTCTGTGAGCAGTGTAGTTGCTGGAGCAAGTGCCCACTTCACCCAGGTGGCTTCCAACTTACTTCCAAAATCAGATGGGAACTTCAAACATTTCTGAAAATGTTCCCCAGAGGACCATTTACCCGAAATTAGAGACTGAATGAAAAACCATTCTTTAAAAAGGCACCTCTCCTCCAAAATACCCATCTCATCTCCGTATGTACAATCATCTGGAAAGCAGACTTACCACTAAACGAACGGTCAAAGCTGCCCCACAATGTTAAACTAATCAAGGAAATATAAGCGCTGCTTTCCTCACCTTCCTGGAGTGAAACATTCCAAGAGGCTGGAAATAACCACATGTTGGTGCTGTAACCTGGGGTTCACTGGCAGTGCTTTAAATCTGTGCCAACATCCAGATGCTGGGACAGAAAACCAGCTACTTGGAACCCAGTAAAGTAAGTAGAGCCCACCTTCCTATTTTGATTAGTGAGGGCTTCTATGTGAAGCCCCTGGTTCTTGGCTCCAGCAGGGTCTAATCCTGCTTCCAGCTGTGTTTAAGCTGGCTAACTCATACAACATACTTGAGGACCTCCCATTAATGAAATGAGGGACCTGCACACATCACATAATACGGAAGACAGATTTAGTGGGACCTGTCAGTGATATTAATCAAAGTGATGCTGATGGCAATATGGCAGGAGCAATCATCCTCAGATAGTACTCCTCTGAAGCAAGCCCTCTTGAGCAACATAGGATGAGGAAATGATTTCCCTAACACACTTGCAGACCTCAGAACTTACACACCTTTCTCAAGATCAAAGAAAAAATAAGAGGTAAGTTGGAACCAAATTTGATCATTAGACCCAGGAAAGGTACCAGGCATGGGCTACCTCATGCAAGTGCTATTTCAGAAGTATTTTTGTGATATCAAGAAAACGGACTACACTTAGATGCTCTAAATCATGGTTTCTGATGACAGCACCATCTCCAGAGCTCCTGACATCTAGTCTGACAGAGACATGATACACAACAATGATTTAATGGTTATACAATTAGCCACAATGCTCGAAGATGCAGAAAACAACTCAGACTTGTCATGGACAGGAGTCTTTTTGGTGGAAACAGAATGAAAGAACTAGTATAATTGTGTGAGGAGAAAGTAATAATCAAATTAGTCTCAGAGAATTATAGGAGACTTCTGATCTTGTCTGTCTTTGTTATTGTTGTAAAGTAAAGCTCATTTAGGCAGCGTGCTAGTGAGACATTTTGCTTCTTTAATGATAAGGTATGAAAACATCTTTTTCTGGAGTTGAGAAGTGTGAAGAGTACAGCTCAGTGCTAATGGTAAGTGGCAGTCTAAACTTTACACATATTAACACATTTAATCCCCCACTACCCTGTCAAGAGTTTGAAGCACAGAGTAAGTGATTGGCCAGGATCACAGACTTCGTAGATAGTAGACAAACTCCACCCCTGGGCTCAGGAATATGTACTTTGGTCTTTTGCTCCTCTTTGAAAGTCTCTGATAGAAAATTCCTTCCAAGTCAGAACAATATTTAATAGACCTGCCATTCAGAGTCTCTGAACATCTGGTTATTTGGAAAGCTGCAAATCTCTTCTAGCCACGTTCTAATCTAGGTATTTGGACAATAAAGTAACTGATTAGTCCCTTTAAATCATAGGCTATTAGGTTTATGTGGCTTCTTGTTCAGGAGATGTCAAACATTTCTGTACAACTGTGCAAATTGCTAAACACAGTACATTCCCAGGTTCAGTCTTGGATTCTAGGACCCCACATCTATTCCTAAAAGTTTGAAGGGCATTTCTGATGGTTACCAGGTTTGGAAATTGGCATTCTTTATGTTCAATTTTACTTATACCTCCAATAGTTCACTCACCTTGACCTTCAGCTTTATGAAATATGTGCTCTAAATCCTATCTCCATTCCCTTTGTTTTTGTTTGAAATACTTTCGCATTATAAGGAAATCATTACCATAAATGTAAAGACTATAAAGAATGAGGTAGGCTAGATGTATAACCCAATGGGGACATTTACTCAGCATATACAAGACTCTGGGTTTAATCTTTAGTAGAAAAAAAGAAAGATGAAGAAAACGAAATATTAAGTAAATTCAGGAGGAACATTTTGAAATAAATATTAATGCTATTATAGTACATTTTAATGATGGATAAATGCTTAGCTGTTGTTTTTCTTCTATTATAAACTATGATTTCCAAAGTTCAACAATGGGAAGCTTTGCACCCTTTTTAAGGAAATCTACCTTTCATGTTACTCTTTCCTGAATACCCTGAACCAGGAGGCAGATGCAACTATCAACATTAGAAAGTGGCATAGAAATATTTTGGGGGACTGACACCTTCACAAGAAACACGTAATATTTCAACATTACTCTGCTAGGGATTTCTACCTATTAACTTTTGTTTGAGAAAAAAATCACTTACCAATTAAGCTTTTGGAGTGGAGTGTCAAGAGATCTCTAGGAGGGGTGTGGTTGAGTTTGAGGGGCAGAGATAGCATGCTACTTGCCTGTTCTCCAACTAGATCAGAGTTGCATATTTTACACACATACACGCACATGTACACACACACACACATGTACACATACACACACACACACGGGCCTATGTATTACTTTATTAAGGAAAAATTACTGTGTGGTATTCTGTCATGCTTTCTAGGTTTTACAACATGAACCTAGAGGCTAAAAGACATGTTTGTTTTTCCAGTTTTGTTTCACAGAGCAGATTAAGAAGTAACTTCTACCAGTAGACAATAGGTTTGGTATTACATGGAAGGCCAGAACATTTGTTATCTACTGATCATACAGGTACCTCTCCCCCACTTCTTCCTTCCTTCTTCTTCTTTTTGAGATTCACAACATAATTATGTGAAAACTTGCTTCCTTGCATGTTGGGAAGTTAACTATTTCTGAGTTGCCAATTATGCTGTACTTACATGGTTATAAAGACATGACACAGGAGCACAACATACATATTAACACGACAGATATTTGAGCAAAACCACCTCCTGAGTTCAAAAGTAAGTAAACAAATGATTTGTTTCTTCATTTGTGTATTATACTTCTATAAGCTTGGCCCAAGCTTGTAGTAGCTCCATGAACAGCTCCTGCTTATACTGAACCTGCAATTATTTAAAACACTCAGGTTGCCCCTTCCTGTCATCTGTTGATGAGTCAGCCTCCAAGTCCATACTCCTAGCTCCTTATTCTGTTCTGCTGAGTTCTTAAAAATTCAACAAGGGCTGGGACAATAGCTCAATTGTAAAGCACTTGCCTCCAAATCACAAGGGACAAAGTTCTGTCCCCACACACCACACAAGAAGTGTAATGGCATGTATGTAATCCCAGCACCGGGGCAGTGGAGACAAGCGGATGCCTGGAGATCAATGGCCAGCCAGCGTAATGTATTTGGTGGGCTCTAGGTCAAGGAGACGCCTGTCTCAAATAACAAGGTAGATGGCATCTCTAAGGAATGACACCCAACGTTTTCCTCTGATCTCTACACACAAACATTGGCACATGCATCCACACACGAACACACATAAACATATAATTCACATGCACACAACAGACATAAGAAATCACAGTATTTCACATTAAATAAATGTAAATGATCCAACTTCTATCTAGCAGCAGAATGCCTGCAGTGCCTGTTGGCTTTATGTTTTGATGTGATAAGCATATCGTCTGTGCCTTCAGACACATCATGAGCCAACACTCTGTGCTGGGGTACTTTCCCAGGGTTGCATAAGAGAGAACACCTTGGAGCCCTTGGTCTAGGAATGTGGCCTGGGACTCTGCCAAGCATCTCCCTACAGCATCATGGCTGTAGATTTCTCAACATTCAGATTCTACGTAATGTAAGAGAAAGTCTGTGTTTAAAAACACATCCGATACATAAGTGCACATGTGAAAACACAGAGAAAGTTGTTTCAACTTGGGCCCAGGTTCAGGTTTCAAAGGTAGAAGAGTCCACAGAAAATGCAATTGCTGAAACAGAAGCTCTGAATCCAAGACTGTTTAGACTCAGTGCCAGGTGACAAAAACTTTACTGAATGAGAGTTTGTTTCATGTGTCGTGCATCCTTCTCTCTTTCTCTTGGGATGGGGTTGGGAGTAGAGGGAGGTCCTTCCTTCCTTCCTTCCTTCCTTCCTTCCTTCCTTCCTTCCTTCCTTCTTTTTTTTCTTATTTATTTATTTTTCCTGAAAAGAATGTTTTCTGATGGCTCCTATAGAGGACACAAAGCATGTAGAGTATAGTTACCTTTTTTGGTTGCCACGCTGTTTTTTTTTTCCCAGACACTGGTACACATTTAATACATACTACATTCAGTGCCTGAAACACATAGGAACCAGCATCTCTGCTCACACCCGAAAACTTAAAGATATTAAAAAAATTTCACCTTTAGTTTATAGTTTCTGTCTCAATCAGCTTTAACATGTCAAATATTCTGGTCATAATTTCATGAGTGAAGTAAGTCATGCATGAAAAATTTTAGAACTGAGTTAAATAAATGACTTTTATAATAGATGCTGGGGAAAAATAAATATTATTAAATATTTCCTCCAATTTTTGCCTCCCTGCCTGCCAAACAAATGAACACATTTTTTTTTTCTAAAACTATGTCATTCTTTCATCAACAACATCAACAAACACAGAATCTCAGGCAACTACTAATAAATCTATCTGTTCCTTTAGCACCTTTTACCAATGTGTCCCCTTAGACTAACCCTGTTCTGGATGCTGATGTGAGATCATACAGAGGTACAGTAAGCAAACATAAGTTTATGTAACTGGGGAGAAGTCTGAGTCAACTTAAAATTACTGATTCCTGTTTTCATTCCTTTTTGATGCTATTGACTCCTAGGTTGATGATATCTTTATCATTTCTTTCTACTTCTTTTATTTTTCTTACTTTTGAGGGTAGGGGCGTGGTGTGAGTGGAGTAGTGTTTACTGGTGATGGTGCATGTCTTTAATCCCAGCACTTGGAAAGCAGAGGCAGGCAGATCTCTGTGAATTCGAGGCCAGCCTGGTCTATAAGAGCTAGTCCAGGACAGGCCCAAAGCTACAGAGAAACCCTGTCTCAAAAAAACAAAAAAAAGTTCATTTACAATCTTACCAAAAACAATCTATAGATTCACTGCAATGCCCAGCAAAATTCTTAACAGACCTTGAAAGAACAATACTCAACTTCATATGGAAAAGCAAAAAAACCCAGAATAGTCAAAACAGTACTGTACAATAAAGGAACTCTGGAGACATCATGATCCCTGACTTCAAGCTCTACTACAGAGATACAATACTGAAAACAGGCTCGTATTGGCATAAAAACAGACTGGAGGACCAATGGAACGGAATCAAAGACCTGGATATCAATCCACACACTTATGAAAACCTGATCTTTGACAAAGAAGCAAAAAATATAAAATGGAAAAAAGGAAGCTTATTTAACAAATGGTACTGGCATAACTGGATATCAACATGTAGAAGAATGAAAATAGATCCTTATCTATTGCCATGCACAAAACTCAAATCTTTTCAAATGGATCAAAGACCTCAACATAGTACCAACCACACTGAAAGTGGGAAGTACACTTGAATGCAGTGGCATAGGATTCCACTTCCTAGATATAACCCCAGTGTCACAGACACTGAGAGAAACAATTAAGAAATGGGACCTCCTGAAACTGAGAAGCTTCTGTAAAGCAAAGGACATGGTCAACAAGACAAAACACCAGCCTACAGAATGGGAAAAAATCTTCACCAAGCCCCCATCAGACAGAGGTCTGATCTCCAAAATATACAAAGAACTCAAGAAATTGGTCATCTAAAGACCAAATAATACAATAAAAAATGGAGTACAGACCTAAACAGAGAACTCTCTACAAAGGAATCTAAAATGAATAAAAGACACTTAAGGAAATGTTCAACATTCTTAGCCACCAGAGAAATGCAAATCAAAACAACTCTGAGATTCCATTTTACATCTGTAAGAATGGCCAAGATCAAAAACACTGATGACAGCTTATGCTGGAGAGGATATGGGGTAAAGGGAACACTCCTCCATTGCTGGTGGGAATACAAGCTGGTACAGCCACTTTGGAAATCAGTATGGTGATTTCTCAGAAAATTAGGATACAACCTACCTCAAGACCCAGCAATACCAATTTTGGGTATATACCTAAAGGATGCTCAATCATCACAAGGACATGTACTCAATTATGTTCATAGCAGCATTATTTGTCATATCCAGATCCTGGAAACAACCTAAATGCCCCTTGATTGAATAATGGATAAAGAAGATTTGATACATTTACACAATGGAGTACTACACAGCAGAGAAAAACAATGACATCTTGAAGGTAAATGGATGGATCTAGAAAAAAACATATTCAGTGAGGTAACCCAGACCCAGAAAGACAAATATAATATGTACTCACTCATAAGTGACTTTTAGACATAAAGAAAAGAAAACCAGTCTACAATTCACAACCCCAGAGAACCCTAAGAGAGACATATATGGATCTAATCTATATGGGAAGTAGAAAAAGACAAGATCTCCTGAGTAAATTGGGAGCGTGGGGATCATGAGATAGGGTAGAGGGAGGAGGGGGAAGAATGAAGGGGAGCAGAGAAAAATATATAGCTAAATAAAATCAATAAAAAATCCCACCCTACTCATTACCCTCTATTTTATTATTAAATTTTTCAAATCATTAAAGTGAGATCAGAGATGAAAGACATTCCTTAAGATCTTTCTACTCCATTTATTTGATTCTTTGTATCTCAGAAAGTGGAGTGAATTGCCTTTGGCAACAGAGTAAAATCAAAACCTTTGTATTCAGTGGTATAGTACAAACCCTTGAAGGTAAATAAATGAGGCAGGGGGAAGACTAGCCCTTGATTACTGGCAGCTGATTTTGCACTGACTAGCATATTAAAATTCTTAAAAGAACTTAGTGTAAAAGTTGAGCTGTGGAGTTCTTTACTTTAAAAGTCACCTGCAACGACAGATGTTACCCCGTCTTCTCCCTCACTCCTTGACACATACTTCCCAAGCCTGCACAGGGTGGCAAGGAAGGTTAGTCAGTGAAGCCATGGAAAGTTTGTGTGGCAACAAGCTGACTTCCTGGTGAGGCTGGGGAAATGCTTTAGGAGGCACTATGACTTCAAGGTTGGATGAATTTCTTAAATTAATTTGAAAAGTTTTTCTGACTTTCTATTACATACTTACCAAATTTCATATAGACTAGTTACAATTAAAAAAACGACTGCTGTTTTTTTTTTTTGTGTGTGTGTGTGTTAAAAACAATCTGAACTGAAGTACAGTGATTTAAAAGGAATCATGTAATTTTTATGTACTTCCTGGTTATATTGAAATTAAGATAGCCTCCTTTCCCTGCCCTTCTTTATCCAAAAATGCAGAGGCATATCAAAACCACAGAAAGTTGTCATAAAATCCCAGTCAAACCAAAGCAACCAAGATGAAAGCACATTTAAGAGCTCTGAGGTTCTGTAAGCTTTCAAAGCCAGAACATTACTACCATGACAACCAATGAAAAGCTCTTTCAAGCGAACCTTTGGGGGAAACTATGTAACATTCGTTACTCTCTGGGCTCTTTGGAAATAAACTTTTACTTTATTATGCTTGCCACTGAAGCTTGTAAACTATGTTACCCCCTCAGCCAGTCTCCCATTCTATGCCCCTCCCCCTCCCTCATCCCAATGCAACCCATCCATGAACTTCAGCCCATCTATAAAGGAAACCTCAGGGCCATGAGCTACTTCATAGCTATCCACTCTATTTGGTCAGATTTGCCTCACCAGCAGTGTGTCTCACAGTTTGTATTTGCACTTGAGTATTTATATAAATGAAAGTTGCCATAGTACTTGTGATAAGCTCTCTCTGTGTATATATTCATATATAGAACATATATATGATGTATATACATGATATATGTATATGATGTGATATATGTATATGATGTGATATATATCATATATATCATTATAAAATATGTAGGAAAACATTTCCTTCCCCTAAATAATTTTCAAATGTCAATGCAACTACTGAGTTTCATTATTTTTCATCTGTCAACAATGACTCCATACATTCAATAATTGGGTCTATAACTTTCTGAAGTTTTCAGTATCCCTGAGACGGAGTGATGGAAGTCCAGTGATTTCACTGAAATAGAAAATTATTTAGGATTAAATAATCTCATGCCCTAAATGGAAATTTGAGGAACTTTAAGAATGCACATCCCTAACTTTAAAAGTCCTAAAGCCTTACTAATGGTTCCAAGGGTTAACTTCCTCCTGCTAGTGACAGAAGGGATTTCATTTGCCAACATCATTTATTGCTTAGCATTACACCAAACTAGCCAGAATAAATGCACGCACAGTGTAACCGGTATGTCTGTTCATTCACTTCTCATGCCCATCTGTGCGTGTCATCCATCCTAATAAAGAAAATTTATCATAATGCAACTTAATGTGATTATCCTTCGAATGGCTTCTGCCTCCATTGAACAACAGCCAGCATTTTAAACTTGGAATTCTGCAAAACTCTCTGCTGAATCCTCTTTAAAATGCAGTTCACAGCTTGAGATCACAGAGCCTGGCAGTGGCTGAATGACGGCACTAGGCAGCTGAGAGTCCTTCAATTAAGCAGCAATTTTGCAATTAGTGGAGACGGAGTGCGCCATAACAATTGTTTGAAAACAAGTTGAGACAAGCGAGCAATTACCCTATTAAAGAGATACACTCACTTTCACGGGACTAAAAGAGCCCCCTCACACAAACCGAAATCTTCCCCACAAGGAAACAAACACAGGCTGAAAATTATGTTGTAATCATTAGAATGAAATCAATACAATATAACTGTTGCAGCAGGAGTCCCTCTCATAAAAGAAGTCAGAGGTTTAGCTGTTGTCCCGTTTCTGTGTTCTGTTTTCATTCAGGAAATCCACGACTGCTCTTTGCTCTACTCGAGGGCTGGATTTCTACATCTTAAATTCTTAATGAACTACTTGTGTGTGTGACCTTTCCTTCCAAGGTGTACATCTTAGATCTCTTGATGCTTAGATAATGTTTGTGGAACCCAAACCTGGCTGTGCTGCATTTTACAACTTATAGGCATATAGAGTTGAGTGGGTGAAGGATGGGGGAGGGATTTTACTGGAGGCTCTAAAGATGAACGTAAAAGGAATGAAAACAAGCTGGTTGCTATACTATCAGGTGGGCGTGCTCAGCCTGTTCTATGTGCTAAGCTACAATCCAGAGTTATTTAGATTTGGAAGAAATGTGATTATCAATCATTTACATTTTGACTATTAAAAAGTTGGAACTCTTACATTTTGGGAAGCAGGGAACAGCTTACATTCTAATGTTGCCCCCCTTTAAAGAGAAAACCCAAGGACTTGGAGCTAGGATTTTAGAAATTTGCATTTACATTTATTATGATTTCTCCTTCCAGCAAGTCAAAATGAACTAGAAATAACCCAGCTCCTTCTCCCTCTTGGGACCTTTAGGAGATTTAAACAACCAATTTACATAGCACAAACGTGTTCTGCGATGAGGCTGGCTGAACTCTGGGCAAATGATCACTTTCTAGGCGCCTCTTGTTTGCAATTAAAAGTCACATGTTTCGAGGGCATCATAAAACAAATTTCCCAGATGCCTTAATTTCTAGATGCATAAAGGTTGGCTATTCTTTCAAATGACCTTAAGTAGCAGCCTAAAATAAACATGATGTCTAACTACCAACTTAGCCCTGGATGGGCTGTGTGAGAGATTCTAGAAGTATGTGAAAAATTACTGCTACTCTGTTTTAAAAAAATGTTATGTCTAAGTGTGTCTGCAATGGTCTAATGCTTCAAGATGTGTACGTCATGCACACCAGTCTTGTTTGTCTGGAAATAATTTCTTTCTTCCTAAATCATTTATAAACAGGAACATTTTAATTACTTAAAACAGTTCTCCATACAACATGCGTTCTGTGTCATAGTTTTTACTATTAATATTTACCAATGTGTCCCATTTTACAAAATAATGTAGAAGAAAAACAAAAAAACAACTTTATGGTTCTGGAATTCCAATAATGGTAACTACCATATTTCAAATTCCAGTAAAGATTACATTTCAACAAGTGTCTGTTTCCTTTTTCTTACCTTCAGAGGTAAACTTGAAAAATATAAAACAAAACAAAAACTTTAACCTTATGCAAAACCAAGGAGCTGCAGTAATTATTTCAAAAACTCCCTAGTGTTATTTCAGCCCCCTGTGCAACGGATTAAGTCAATTATGTGTAACAGCTTGAAGCGCTCCTGTTCTAACTTCAGATACCTCCGACCTGAAAAATCTGTCGTCGCCTGTGGCAAACTTAGAGGGGTCCGGATGCTTATTGGAATCAAACTCGTAAATAAATAAATAAATAATGCAAAAAACAAAAATCAATCGTAAGATCAAAATGGCTTTTGACCTTATAACTAATGTATAAAAAATCGATTTTGGAGAAGAATTAAAAGAGGGATATATTTTCAGTAAGTTGATCCAGTTGTTGGGAAGGGGAACTCATTTAACCTTTCTTACACAGTTAGATAGCAATGATTGTTCCTAATTATACACCGCTTTCTTTTGAAATATAACTTCTTGAAGGCTTAATAAACAGGGAGAAATATGCTTCTAGCCAAGAACATCCTGCATTCTTGTAAAAAAAAAAAAAAGAGTTCATTGGTTTTTGTTGACACTTAGAAGTATATTGAGCGATACGGAGAGGACCCTGAAGTAAGATCCAGAAAGTCCCAGTTCATCGTCAAGGGTGGATCATCAGAGTACCCCAGCGACTCAAGGAAAGCAGCGCAACAAGTCAAAATTCCCAACCCGCGCCGCACATCTCAGGAAGCTGGTTCGAAACACCATTCAACAAGTTTTTCCTCACACCCCCACTAAAGATCTGCAAAACTGCCCCTAAGAACCTCCCCACCCCCATCCGACCGCCCCCAGCAGCTGCTCTTGGAATTGTGGCCGGCAGAGGGCACCCTCTACCTTCCTAGCGCAGATCTCCTGGCCCTCCTCTCCTCCCTCTTCTGGATCCTCCCTCTCTACCTCTTGCTCTCACCCGCTCCCCAACCCGTCCCCATACCCTGTTTCCTAGTCCAGGCTCCACCCCCCCAACTCACCAACTGTTTTCACTAAAACACCAGCTCACCCCCGCAGCCTGAGGCTCACCCACCCCCAATCGCCCCCGGTGAGCCCCGGGGCTGCAATTCCCCCTTCTTCCTCATCATCAAGCACAAAGCCCCAAGCCCCCATCCTCAGTTATTTCTTTCTAGGCTTAGCTCACTCATCCATTCCTCTTCCTGTTTCAGCATCCCCAGAAACCAAAACCAGTCGTTTCATCCTCCAAAGGCACAAATCTATTCCCAACGAAAGACAAAACTTTCACTTCCTCGGGAGGATGCCCTAAGGGAGGCGCGCAAGATGGGCAGAGGGTAGGATGCGGGCTGTCCCAGAGTTCCGCAGATCATTTCAGGCCCTAACGGCAAGAATGGCTTCAAGGCTTTCCAGTTACGTTGGCCTTGGACCAGTAAGTAAGCTATGGTATTGCTCCCTGGATAGCAGGTGACAGTGTACAGCCTGTGTGATGCCCAGGGAAGGAGATGAGGGCAGAGGGCGCAAAGATCCACTGCCGGACCCCACACCACCGAGGTCCAACTCCTCTTGGAGAGTGCCTTGCTGACGGTAAGGGATCCCAGCCCAGCCCTGACCCAGTGCCCTCCGTCTGAGCCCCCCCCCCCCGACAGCTGGCGCCCTACATCTCTCTCACCACCCTTCCTCGTCTGCGGGATGACTTCTGGGATCCCCTGAACGCAGGCTTTGCTCCCATGGCGCAAGACGTCCTATCCCCGTGGCCTTTTCTCTCGCACTGCTGGGATTCCGGGGGTCCCGCTGTCCCTCTGGGCCGTGGGCTCCAAGGAGAACGCTCCTCAGGAGCAACCCCGCCCCTCTGCTGTCACAGGACTAAGGTGAAGCCGGAGTTCTGCAGTCCTACAACTTCTCATTCCCCCAGCCAACTTTCCCGGGCGCACGCGCCGCCGGCTCCCGCGCTTAGCCCCACGCCCCGCAGTCGCCTACCTCGGGGTCCACACAAAGCTCTCGGATCCCCGGCAGCGGAGTCACATCGTTGTCACTCTCTTGGCCCCTGCGCCTTGCCCCGGGCCCGGTGCGCTTTCCCGTCCGCTCACAGCAGCGGCGGCAGACAGAGGAAGCCGGTCTCATCAAAGATTCCCCAGGCGGAGGTGGAGCGTCGCCCCAGGCGGCCTCCTTCTCCAGGCCCGGGAGTCCCCGGCGCGGCGGGGACGGTGCGACTGCCAGCCAGCGGGTGCGCCCTGGCGCGGCGGCAGCGGCGGGCACCCGGAGCTCAGCCAGCGCCAGGCACTGGGGTCAGACATTTAGCTCTTCGGTTGAGCTTCGATTGGTCAGACAGCGCCGCCCCTATCCCCTCCCTGCTCCGCCGCGCCACCGATACCCATTCGGGGCGGCCGCTTAAAGGGGACGCTGCGCCTTTTCCTCGTGGGGGCTTAGCCCCCGAGGGCCCTCGGGGAACTCCTGACCGCCCTGCACGGGCTTCTCGCCATTCCTCCGGAGCCCGCCGTTTAATCCCAAAGCCCTGCGTCTGCTCTCTGCGGCCTCCTCAGGGTTCCCTGAGCTCGGAGGGGTGGTCTAATCCCAGTTTCCAGGAACCCTGCTCCTGGCAATGTGCCCCAGAGCAGGAGAAAGCGCTTGTGAATCCCAGGCGCCTAAATCTTTCTCCCGGGGTTTACAACTCTCCCCATCTTTCCCATCCCTGCACCCAAGTTCTGTGGGAGAGGGCGTGCATTTCCCCCGCCCCGACACACCTTCCCGCACCTTTCCTCACAACACAGCTAGGAAAAACGAGCACACAATGAAATTGCAGAGTTTGCGGGGTTATGGTTTACTCCTCTACCTTAAACACATCAGCTTAACCAGAGTTCGCGCCCTGACCTCTCCGGAGTTTGCCTAATAGAATTCAATCAAGATAATAACAGTATTTTTTATTAATGAATAACCCCGGATAACATTACACCAAGTTACTGCTTCTAGCCGGGAAGCCTAGGCAATGACAGATCTCACTAAAGCCATATGCTTCCCAGCAGAACAAACGGGGGGGGGGGGAGAGAAAGAAAGGGAAAGAGAAAGAAAAGAAACCCACCTTTTTCAGTCACTACTTGTCAAAGTAAACATCAAGACAGCTGCTCTGGGGAAGACCGGTCCCCAAGGTCCTAGACTCTTACTATATTTTTCCCCTTCTCTTCGGTTAAAAGGGGGAGGGGGACGAGTCTTTGGTGGCCGGTATGTACTCCTGTTCTGCAGCAAAGAAGTTAAATTATTGATAGTGGAAATTGCATGGCGGAGGTAATACTCGCACGCCTTCAGCGAGAAGCTCCATTTGATCTAGGCAGAGGCTGGGAGATTTCATGCTAGCTCCGGGGGTGGGTGGGTGGGGGGGGAGCGGCCGCGCGAGCAGTCCTCTCCTCGGTGAATGGGAAAGTGGGTGGGAGTCCACGAGAGGGCTCCACGCTGCCTTGACGTGAGCCGTCATATGATACCTCCTCTGCCTCGAAATAGACACTCTAGTGCACGAATTACCAGAATCAGAATTCCGCGCATTTAAAATGATACATCTTTTATTAGAAGAATTCCGTTCCAGGGCATTGCATGCTTTGTAGATGTTTTCACTTCCAGTTCTAGCGAATTCACATACAGACACAAGCCAAACCTTTCATTATCTGGGCAACAACACATCAAAAAAAAAAATCTCTAGGGAGAGTTTAGGGTGAGGGGTGGATGAGGTGGAGTGAATTGCCCACTAAGCCCCTCCTCCTCTGGAGTAGTGGTCTTTACTTTTGGCTTTTCTTTTGCCTGTAGCTGAGAGAGCAATTACATGACTAGGGGCTGGAGGATTATTTTCATTTAGATGTCTGATAAACTCTGCTCAGCATCTACCTGGAATCCTGCTTTGTTAAACCTTCCTCCTTTAATCCAACCAATTAGTAAACACTGGGGCAAACCTTAATTTTTAAAAGAAAAAGAAGAAGAAAAAGAACAAGAGGGCATTACTGAGTGTGGAGTACCCACCTCCTGTTAACATAATCAATCACCTGCATTCATTAAGGTGTGTGTAGGGGAGGTCCTTTTTCTGAGGTTGGCCTTTAGCATGGCTAAGGAAGGGCCCGGGAATTTGCATTTTAATAAGCTATTCCTTTGCAGACGGTCTCAAGTCATACCACGGAAGAGTCATATGTGACTCATTGAAAAGGCGAGAAACTTTGGCACCCCAACTTCTGTGGGCTCTTGTGTGTGAATGTGCATTTTTGTTGAATCTTAATGACTTAATCATTGCTAAGGCAGTGCTGTATGGATGTCTTTAAATGCTTAAACATTAAATTTGCTAGAGGAGAAGAGTTCCTTTTCCCAGATGTCTCGTGGTTATCAAGAATGAGCTAAAGAACAGAATATAAGATATTATTGTATACTGAGCTTCATTTACCCAAGGACTGATAGTTAATAAAGTGAATTTACTAACATTTGCTATTTGAGAGCTTTCCAAAAACTGCTGACAGACACTGTTTCTGTTTTCTAACTAAAGAACCAGAGACTCAAGATCCCACAATAGTTTAGCCGAGTGCATAGTCATTTACTCAAACACGTATATCAGATATATACCTTAAAGGGCTCAACAACTCCAGCTAGAAATGCCCCCTGCTTCTGCTCTCTGCCCTTCAGTAAAGGGAAGTGGTCAGAATTCAAGGCCCTTCAGAGTCCCTTTGCAAACTGTTGGTTTGAGTAATCAAGTTATTCAAATATATGCATATTCTTAGAGTGCCACTCACAGCTGACATTGCACCTCTGTCAATTTGACGGAGCACGTGACCAATATAAAGGATCCTACAGCACAGATGGTGGAGTTTATTGTGAATTATCTAGTGTAAATGAAATGTGCAGGAGAAAAGGAGAGCAATAAAGAATATGAATCTGGGTTTGGGCGCCCTACAAGACTCTCTGTATTTTTCCTATGGTATAGGCTGAAGGCAACTATGATTTCTTCAATTGCTATAACTTAAGTCTTTATGTTATAACCTTTAAAAACTACCTGTATATCTTTTTAAAGGAATGGAGTAGTTCTAACCCCAACTTTAAAAGGAAAATAACTTTAAGTCAGCTTCAAACTGATGCCTACTTTCCAAATGTATACTAATCAAGAATGAGCTTCTGATCCCACGTTTTGAAACCTGTTGTGATTTCTTTCTTTTCTGAAAAACCCCTTGCAAGCAAATGTCCTTGCTAGCATTGTCATTGCTGCTCAGATAGATGCTCTGTCTAATCTTCCCTCTGCAGAACTCACATTGCCCTGCTAGCACGTCTGCTGACAGAACCGTGCCCTCATTCTGAGACCTATGGCAAGGCTGAGTTTGTCATGCCCCCTCCCTTGACATTATAGAGATCAATGTTCGTGTCTTCCCTTTCCAGTGGGTGGTGCATTTTTACTAAGAAAAAGACATACGAGTCAGAAATGCAGGAGTATTTTGGGCCGAAGATCAAGTGGCAATTCAGATAAGCCTGATGAAATAGACTTCTTCTCACTTTTGAGTATTTTCAAGTTCCCTGATTTGTGATTATGGCAATAATAAGAGGCCAGACCGAAGACATTTATCTATTTGCCATAAAAAGTTTCCGTTATTCTGAAGAACAACAAAGCCAAGATGAATCAGGTGCCAGCACTTTGCAGAAAGTTATGGATTCTTTTTTAAAAAATTCATTCTGGTAATATATTTAGCTAGTTTTGGGGGCCTAAGGTCAAACTTCGAACAGAAAGCATTCCCTTTATTTCAGGCAGGCCTCGTTATTCTGCTCAAGCTGGCTTTGGACTTGGACTCCTGCGTGCACTATAGTATAGGTACATGCTAAAGCACTAACATTACTTTCTTATTTTGCTCAAAGGCAACGTTTAATAAAATTAAGCACGTGCTTTTTTTTTTAAAGATTGGCTTCTAACATAAAAGATTGTTATTGGGAGCAAAAGTTCCTTCTAAGTTTGTGATGCCAACTACTATTAAAAGGAACAAAAAAAAACTATGAAGAAAAGAAATACCATTGCTTTGGGGCTTAAAAGTTAATTTTGAGTGAGTCCAAGTCTTAAAATTCCTTTGGTTTCTTGCCTAATACTCGATGTTTCAAGTGAGGAAGAAATGTGACTTCCCATCTATTCTTGTCAGGAAATACAAACTAATCCTCATTACCCAAGTGGGAACAGAGGCAATAGGATCAGATTTGATGCTAACATATTTTTCTATTAATAATTTTAATTGGCCGAGGTCAGTTCTGCTATCGCCATAAGCATTTTATGTTTAATTGCGTTTACTGAAGTTTCTTGGTTACTCCCAGCTTTATTCTTCTTTGAAAAAATGTCTAGTATCAAATGAAATGACCCCAAACACTGCTGAAAATTAGATAAAGTAATTAACATAGGGAAATAATAAGTAAACAGAAAACTTCTCTGATGAGTAGGGTGACAAAGATATTTTCAATTTCATGCTGCATGATTTCCAAGGTCTAGTTTGGCCTTGAACTGTGTCAGTCACAGTCTTTCCGATCATTGAATAAAGCCTGTTCTGAGATAAATACCTTAAGAGAAAATAGTTTCCTTAGTCATTGGGTAGGACTTCTCTGTAAGTGTCTAACAAAGCACAAAAATAACTCTATATCATACTTAGATGTGGCCAAATTAGCCAACACCTGTTATAGGAATTATGTATCCTGGCAGCTCCGGTATTGAAAGATAAAAGCAAGGGAACAGAGCAGGGAAGATTACAAAGGCCTAGGTACTGAGTGTTGTAAAGGAGGGTGAAAAAAAGTCCCATCTGGAAATACTTGTCTAGTTCAAGAAAAACACCATAGAAACCATTATGAAGTTGTTGAGGCTCACCCCCCCCCAAACACTTGAGAATTGTCTTCTTGTGAGCTTTCCTCTAAGTTAACAGATCTTCCTTGAGAACATGGAAAGATTAACAATGAAAGAGACATTGATTTACTTATTATAATATGGTTATGAACGTAGTCACAAGGGTGCGAGACTGTTGATTTGGGAAATAAGAGCTAGGATCACTAACCAGGGTGTAGGCTGTTTATGCTGGGAGTAGAGCCGTGGAAAGCATGAACAAACTTAAATTACTGGGTTTCAGGACAACAAATCAGATATCCAGAGTATTTTTGAGACGCAACTCAAAATGATGGTTTAAGTGAGAGATTTTTCTGCTATTAGATGTCACATTTTTCATGGATAAATGAAGAAAGAAAAGTCTAAAAACAAAATAATCATGGTGCTTCCCAAAGTCATAGAAAGAGCATGCATCAAGAATTTGGGCTATTTTTCCTGTTATTTTGATATGTGTGTCTTTGTTAAGTGAACTTTGTATTGAAAGACCTGGGCAGGTTGTACAGTTCTCTCTTGGTTCTACCTAGGCATGTGGTGGTGGTAGTGGGTCTCCATGGCACATTCATGTAGAAAGGCTAAATTTTGGATCTGTCTAGCACATAATATAATCTGGAAGCATCCAGAAGTCACCACTTCATCAATTTCAGGTTCCCATAACTTCATAATTAAATTCATTCAATTGGTTATAACTTGTTGGCCATCAACTAAGTGTTAGCCATTATTCTATGTGTTATGACACAAACAGATAAATAAAAAAAGTCTCCATGCTTTAGGAGTTTATAATCTTGACCATGAGTTACAGTGTAGTTCAAGGGCCATTTGTGAATTTGCCAAAGGTGCTTATTATCCAGTAAAGATCATCTGCATGTCCCATGTATTAGTGATGACAAGAAATTTTCCTCTGAGGCACACTAGAGTTAACTGGCATTCATGGTGAGCTGGGTTTTCATAAAACAAGCAAAGAAGAATGGAAAGAGTGGTTGAGAAGAAATGGGGCAAGTGATATGTACTGGAGGTAAATAATATTTTGGCCAATGGTTAGGTAAATTTTTTCCTAAAAAGACTCTTTGTTCTTCTCATGTGTATGTGTGTGTACCACATGTTTGCAGGTACCTGGGACTGGAATTTTGGGCAGTTGGGAACCACCTGTTGTTGCTAGGGCGCTAGGAACAAAACCTGGGTCCTCTGCAAGAACAGTGTGTGCTCTCATAATCTTGACCATGAGTTACTTCAGAGCCATCACCTAGCTAGCCCCTAGGTAGTTTGTTTGTTTATAATATAAGCCTGGAAGTGGTGTGTGCGAGTGTGTTTGTCTGTGTATTTATGTGGGTTTACAAGTATATGTATGTGGAGGAGGTCAGATGTCAACCTTTGGTGTTGTTCCTTGGGCACCTTTCCTTCCTAAAGGACCCTACACCTTGGTTTTCTGGAGAAAGGGTCTCTCACTGGCCTGGAGTTGCTGGGTAGGCTATGGCACCTGGCTAGCAAACTTCAGGGATCTGCCTGTCTGACCCTCTACAAGTCACCACACCTGGCATTTTAAGTGGGTTCTGAAGGTCAAACTCAGGTCTTCTTGATTTGGAGCAAATACATTTCAGACTGAGCTGTCCTCCTGGAATGGCTGTTTTGGGGTGATCTTATCTTCCTCTCTACTTAACAGGCCTAGCATTGTAGAGCAGGGAAGTAGATTAAGTCTCCTCAGAACTTCTGGAATCTAGCGTTACTAGCACTTGGAAGCTCCTCCTTGTAGCTAGCACTTGGAAGCTCTTTCTTGTGGCATATTTTCATTGTTGTTACAATTAGCATCTTACTTCACTTCATCCAACCATACTGCAGATGAAGAACAGCTGCTTATTAACTTCCTGGTGTTGCTAAGTCACCGCTCACACTTTTCTCTTAGCAGATCAAATCTCACAACCTTCTTCGTAAACTCCAGCTTCCAGCCCATTCATCACTTCCCTTGCTCTACCCTGGACCTCCTCCAAGGTCTCCATATTCTTCTGAAAATGTGTAGCCCTGCACTCAACATGTGTGTGAAATTAACCAGAACTCAGGAAACATGGGAATCTTGAGTTATCTGAACACAGCTGTAAGGGGGAAAACCAAGGGAGAAGAAGATTCAATCAGATTGACAAATCATCCCTTGCAAGTTAGAGACAGGCATGGTTGTTTTAGAAAAGAACAAGCCTTTGTATTAAAGCTGAATCTTTACCCTTAGCATAAACATGCTGCATTTTTTTTAAAGAACAGATCCTGGACAGGATATTCAGTACCCCAACCCGAACCCAGTCACACACAATATTGTTTAGGAGTAAATGATGTTCAGTACTCTACTTAGTATCTCAAGTTGTGGACTTTTAACAATTAAATTGGAATACTGTTTTCAAGTTTGTGTTACTACTTTTGTATAATCTCTTAGAAAAATAAGGGCTATGTAATACTATGTTACTTTTGAAGCATTTATTCCCTGAAAACCATTGCTTTTTTCCCTTCATTTTGTTAACACATAAAACCTAATTAGAATGAAGTTAATAGAATAAATCTAATCACATAAAAATTACACCAACCAGTCTGATACCTAGAATCACACTTTCCTGTCTGTTTTACCCATCATCATGATTTTACAGTCCACAGCAAATGTATAATGAATCCAGTGTCCTTCCTTGCCCAAATTTGGATAGAATTGGAATAAGTTCTTTCCATAGACTTCAGCATCTTTAATTTCTCCTGTGACTTTAGCACCTCTGAAAAGACCACTGACTTGTGCTAAGACTTATCAACATGCCTTCAATCAATCATTTTAAACCATGCTGTTTTTGTAAGTTGCTTTCTAGGTGAAAGATGGATGCAATTTATCAAGAAGACATCCAAAGAAGATGCATGACTTCCTTTTCTATGCAGCTACCCTTATAGAGCTGGTGTTTTTACTTCTGAGTTGGTACAAGACACAAAGGACCCAGATACCATTCCTGGCATTCTCCCAAATGAGATATATTTCCAGAGAGATTTCAAGTTTGGAGTGGAGCCCTTAGAGGAAGAACACTGAATTGCACAAGGAAAGCCAATAAACATCTTAGTCCCCAGCAGGAACTATAAGCCTGCAATTACGTTTCAGGCTGTGCTTGTCCATTTTCTTCTTCTCCATATCTGTAAACAACATGTAAGTTTTGGAGGTTTGTCATCGACTGTGTGTCTTTGGAGAGGGTGTTCCTCTTCTGAGCATCTGCGGCACCACAGCCAGTAACAGTTAGAAAAGGCAAACTTATGAAATGGCTTCTAAACACACTAAATCCCAATCTAAACAATTTATAACGTTTCTTACTCAATAACTCTTAGAAGTCAACTCATTTGGAACTGTTCTAAACAAGAAAGGAGTGAGACAGTCTCCATTGGGAAATCAGCAAAAGTGAGTGCAAAAACGTGCAGGTAAGAGCCTCAGACCTCTAGCTGGGCTAGATACTTAGTTTTAGAAAACTCTGTATTGATAGTGTCTGAGACACGAGACCAATTTTAATAGCAAAAATTGCATAAAGATATGCAGGTTAGGTTAATAATTAAAAGAGAGCTTCGGCATTAGAAAGCCACAGGTTAGAGCCCAGTGTTGCCAGATTGCTCTAAAATGAAAAGTAACAATCAGTCACGTGAAAGTCTTCCATCACCTAGCAAATATTAAAAATCGTCCTAAATAGTGTTTATAGCCACCAATATTGAGACTATCGCCTATTGTAAAGAGGTGTGGTGAAGACTGCTTAAGAAGATTCCCTGCTTGCCTGGGGTAGTGGCACACCCCTTTAATACCAGCACAGGGGAGGCAGAGACAGGCAGATCTCTGTGAGTTTGAGGCCGGACTGGTCTACAGAGCTAGTTTATGGATAGCCAAGGCTATTACGCAATGAAACCCTCTCTCAAAACAAACAAACAAACAAAAAACAAGAAAGCATCTGAAATTGAAAGGAAGGCTTTCATGGTGTCAAGTATGTCCCTCCCTCCCTCCTTCCATTCACTCTTTCTCTCCCTCCTCATTCCTTCCTCTCCCTTCCTTTTCTTCTCCCATTCTTTGTATTGGGAATTGAACTTAGGGTCTCACACATGCTAGGCAAATATTCTACCTGTAAGTCATGTCCTCAGCTTTATTTATGTATTTATTTTATATTTTAAGATAGAATCTCCACATGTTACCCAGGCAGGCCTTGAACTTGTTTCCTTCCAACTTTGACCTCCAGAAAAAGTTGGATTATAGGCCTGTACCAAAAGACCAGGTTTAGAAGGCAGAATTTTAAATCAACTCATAAGTCAGAAAACTTTAGGTCTGAAGTTCAGCTTCTCCACTTGAGATTTACTGTGTTTGTTTGGGCAAATTACTTAAACTCCCTGAGCTCTAATTTCCTTGTTTATATAATTAGAATATAATCTGTCCCCAAGAGTTACTTTGAGGGTTAAATAATATATGTCAAGTACAAAGCAAAGCACTTAGTACAGGCTAAATGCAAAACAGATGTCCCATCACCTCACAATTTGTGTAACTGCAGCAATGACAAAAATGGGAGAGATTTCAGACTGGTTGAGTTTGTGGAGGTTGTACTAGCTTTCTGGGGACAGCAATCCCTTAAGTTAATGGCCAGATCTTTTTTCAAAACTTTCAAGATCTGTTTTGAGGGCATGACTGTCTTGGTGATCAATCCCAGGACTTTATGTATGCTAAGCAATCACTCTACCACTGAGCTGTGACCCACCTCCTGAACTTCGTATCCTTTTCACAGGAGGGATCAATTTCTAGAGCTGTAGAGTTGTGAGGCCAATACTTAGAATACGTTAGGGTAACAGGGCTCAAAGGAAGAGCACCTACCACACTGTGACTATCTATCTCATCACTTGGTCTTCTACCCACTGTGTAGCTTGTTTAATAGCAAAAGTAAATTTAACATATTTTCTTCTAATGACAATTTCCTTGCCAGAAAGGAAAACCAAATGGCTAATGCTCACATTTCTGAATCAATGCTATGTTAATAAGTGCCTCCCTCATGTTCTATTGTCAAACGTATAGGAGATGTTATCCAGTAGTATTTGTAGACTTTATTACAAGTTGAAGTTAGGCATGCCAATTGTTAGTTATTTCAGAATATATGAGTGCCTAAGTATCAAAATTATAATAATCATTTTGCTGCTAAATCTAATTCAATGCAAGAGTAGATATATTTCTATGTCACACAAAATATTGCATTTTTTATTATTATTGCTGTACATAACGGAATTGATTTGCTCTGTAACCATAGACTTTTTATTATATTCATTCTGAAGTAGTATTCTGAGATGAGCCAACAAAGGGTTTATCAGACTGCCAAGAGTTTAGGCCATACACAAACACACAAAGACTACAAATCTCATGTTCATCATGTTGTAAAAAATAGCTTAATTCTTAAATATTGATTATGGAAGTAATTGGAGAGGAAGAAGTTCTCAGAGGAGGATCAAGGTGAAAGTCAAGGAAATCACTGTTTCCTACTAAAGTAATTAGAACAATTATAAGCATGGAAGGCAGAGATCAGACCCTGGGGGAAAATGGCCTGGAGGAATACCCACAGAGAGTCCCCAGATTATGTCTCTACTCAGTTTGCTATACATTTCCTCTCCCTTCCCCATTCACCTATCCAGCCATGCCCCATATATCCAGCATGCTTCATATTTGGGGGAACATTTATGCAAACACTTAATTTGCATATTTCATCTTACAAAGGTTTTAATATTTAAAGATTGTGGGTATTTGATATGTTTCCTTGAGCCTGGAGAGATCTTAGTTCTAACTTATCCTGGTACTGATACAGATTATGAGAGATTTCTAGGTATCCCAGCACTTACCACATATTCTGGTACCAAAATCTTCACATTTTCTTCTGCACTAGGCCCCTACTTTCTAGTTTTCAAAGAGTATGCCTCCACTCAGAGGTTAAAAACATTGGAAAAGTCATCTCTATTTCCCACAGTAATCCAGAGAAAAACCCTTATTGGTTTAACATATCTCATATATGTAGCATAGCATGAATGATAAAAACCCAGAGATAGATTTTACATGTTTCTATCAGCTTCAGGTTGAATTACTAATTTGGGAATTACAAAATGCTAAAAGGCTAGCTTATAGAAACTTTCCTTAAGGTCTATTTTTTAAAGTTAATACTTTGAAATATATTTTGCCATTTGTCTAAAATAGAATTCAAGAGTGATGTCTGTCATCCCTAGTGCATCAGAAGTTATTTTAAATATGGCATCTTTATAAAAGTCAATAGCTGCCTCATCAAAGGGCAATCATGTCCAGTGTGGGTGGCTGTGCCAATTGTTTTTGAACTACTGCAGCAGTCTAGCCAATCCCAGGGAAGGGCTTGCAGTCTTTCTACACCCACATTTTTTCTTAATTATCTCCACCAGGCTGAGTTAGCTAAGGACAGATCTATAGCATTTCCTGGATGTCCAAATGCCCACACACCTTCTGCAGGCCCCGAGTTAACAGTTCTCTTTCATGTTTCTCTTGGTTGGTCCATCTAATTATCAATGATCACATACATATAATGCATTATTTGTAAGAACAAGACACTTTCAGCATGCGATATCTTTAATTTTAAAATGAAATGACATAAAAATAGAACAAAAATTTCACAAAGAAAACATCATAAAATTTGATAGTGGGGATCATGCCATATAGTTACCCTAAAAATAAGTCTGAAGAAATGTAAAGTCATTATTCTATCATCATCATCATCATTTTTTGAGAAAAACGGTAAATTCAGTACATAGATTCCTCCTATGTGGGTCTCAAATAAATTGCATTTAAGTTTCTAAAGCTGTATTTAGAAAGTAAAAAAATTGATAGTCCCTAAAATTATAAATCATTGAAGGTTAGGGTAACTTAAACTCTACTTCTCATGAAAAAATGGAAAATTATCACAGGGCATATCTCCTATAATACTGGGGAATGACTTCCAGAATCTAATGCATACCAGGCAAATGTGCCACCTTTGAACTACCCCAGCTGTCTTTCTATTTTCCATTTTGAGACACGGTTCCACTGAGTTGCCTGAACTGACTTTGAATTCACTCTATAGGCCAGGCAGGCCTTGAACTTGTAATCCTTCTATTTCAGCCTCCTGTGTGTTCATATATCCTATCCAGGTTGTATCTTGTGTACCAGTCAAACATAGTACTGAAATGTGCTTTAGAATTTCTCCTGAAAACATATTTTCTGTTCTATGGGTAAGGGAACAGAAACTAAGTTGATTGGCCTTTTAGCTATTAATAATGAGTTGAGGATAAAGCTTGAACTATGGCTTTGAATCTGAGTCACTGTGTTTTGTTGAAGAAGGTACAAATCCAGATGTCTGTACTCGCCAAGGAACCAGATTTTGTCACCAGTCTACAAGTTCTAGCAAGATAAGGATCATTCAGTCTTGCTCACGGCTAAATCTTCCAATTCTGATACAGTTTGGGACTCATAATTAATTGATATTTAATATGTATAGAATAAAATTGTGGCTGGTAATTTTCTGCAGAAGGCAGACTTTGGGAACAAATGTCATCATGCTCCACTTAAGATATGCAAACACTATCTACCAAGGTAAACAAGTATCCAGGAATCTAAGACCAGGATGAAATTCCAGAGGGTTGAAAGAAAGCAAGCCAGCATGAACTCATACATCGGATATGGGCTGGGCTAAGTGACCTCTGACAAATGTCTGGCCATTAGATTCTATGACTCATGAGTAAAAGTAATGTACTTCTTGGCTTTGGCCTATCTTCTGTGTTTGTTTTTTGGGAGAATTAGTGACTGTGACTTAGCTAGTATGTCAGCCACAGGAAGATTCCTACCTCCTTTGAGCCTCCAACTTAGAGAGAGGGGAAGAAGAATTTAGAAAGACAAGGTCATGGACTGGTTAAAATTTTCCATTAGCTTGACCTCATTTGGATAATATTTGTAGATCCTTATTTTTAAAGTTAAGTAAATCAAAATAGGGAGAAATGATATCTAAAATTTCCCCAGAGGCCTTAGTTATGTCTGAGGTGATATGATGGACACTGGACAGTTATAATCTTTGACAACTGAAGGGACAGATTCTGAGTCCACAGCCTGTTCATGTCCGCTTTGGTATGTCTCTGCAGCTTGGCACTCCAGTTGCCTCTGTAAAAGGCCATAATGAATCCCACCCCACATAGCCCATATGGAAATTAAATGAAGAAAACTGTAGTGAGTTGTCAAAATACCTCCTGAAATGCTCTTACTAGGAAATACACATTTGTAGTATCGCACGACAGTAAAAAGAACTTACAGGATTCTTTAACAGTGTTTCAATAAAAGAGAAAAGGGGAGGGAGGGAAAAAGATGAAGATCTGCCTAAATTAGAAACAAACAAACAAAAAAAACTCACCAAGTAGGAATGGAGGCAGAATAATAACTCAATATTTTGACCTGTGGTGTCAGATTGGGGTGGTGGTGGTTACTGTTTATAGAACATATGTTTTTTTTTTTTCTCAAGAGACACTTGTGACAGCAACAGCTTTACATTTCCAAATAAAAGATGTAAGACTTTATAGTTTTAAATTATACTCACTCTAAAGCCAGAAGGGGAGAGAACATTTTATTGTTTAAAAATTTAATCTTCTCCACTTAAGGCAGCCCCTCCACTTCCACAGCACTCAGTCGTGGTAAACGTCCACTGAATGCTAATGTTGATTTTATTATTAACTACTACACAGTGTTCTTTATGGGGATTGCAGTGTGTAATTTTAAGAGACTAACTGCTTGTTAAACTCCCACTAGAAATACACACACACACACAGAGACACACCACTAATACATCAGCAGAGAAAAACACCAGCAAAAGAAAGATAATTTGAGATACTTCTGAGGTAGCAGTTGTAAAATTAAAATAGGCAACTCATTAAACTATCCATAGAGTGAAAAAAAGCTACAAAAATAGATACTTTTCTGGCAAGTCAGTGCTGTTCTGTACAAATTTAGTTTTCAGCGGAGTTTTTATATCAGATGATATCAGTTTATATTCGTTAGAATCACTTGCAGGGTTGGACAAGTTTGCTCTAATTAAAAGCAAAAATTACATAGAAGAATGTATTAAGTAAGAAAAACCACCCCTTCAGTAGGACATCATTTTACCTGACAGACTGTAAGCATTATGACTAAATGAATGCTACCTGAGTGATTTGGAGCATGGTCTCAAGACCACAGAATAAATGAAAAAAAAAAAAAAAAACAAACCACCTTTTGTAAGTCACTTTTTAGTTTGAACTGCCTCAATCAACTTGCTGGCTTTTGTGGCTGCTTTTCAGCTGTGTGGTCACTCACTGTCTTGTATTCTCTCTCATTGCTGGTGTTGTTTCTTATTAAAGTTTCCCCTAGAAGACAGGCCAGGAAAAGGAAAGTTGCTAAATTCACCAGCTTTTCTTATTAAGAATTTAAAGACTCGGTAGGGAAAGTGCAAATGAAAGCATCAGCTTACACAGGTAGATCCCACGTCTTTTCAAAGCGTCTTTCCAATTCACACTGATAGATAACTGACAGTACTTAGCAAGTCAATTAATCACTTGCTTTTAACAATCTCCATTTGCTGCCTTGACCATACAGATGAGACAATCTTCTTAATTAGTACGGACTCTGGTTCAATCAAGTACAAACTCTGAAGGCATAGTGATGTAGCCTATTTCTGGAGTGGCAGTTTGCAAAGCCTATTCAGTCAGTTTTTTTTTTCCTGTCTTCTAAAATTTGCTGTGTTGTGGGTCTTACTACCAATACTGGAAAAGATACTGGCAAGATGAACGTATTTTCATCTAATGCAGTACTTATACGTCCCACTAAGGGAGTTAGACCAAGGTAAAAATCTAACCTACAGAAATGTAGGTTATTATTAAAATTATATGGTTAAAATCTCTCCCTCTTTTTTTTCCTCCCCATCTCTTCCTTCCTCCTTCTCCACTTACTACCATCTTTAATCTTCTGATTCTCAAAAGGGCAATTGAAATTCTTTGCTTTTATGTTAAAGATATCTATGTTAATATATAAAAATAGTGAATTCCAGGGACACCATTCTTAAAGTGACAGTCGAAACCATCTCTCCTTACAAGTCAAAGATGCTTGGGTGTAAGAGGATGACGTGACACTTTTGAGGAGTATTTAGTTGTTAAAAAAATATCGAGGTTAAAATAATTAGACTGGTAAGTATTTTCCCTCTTTGCCGCCCACAGACATGATACCTACAATTTTCTCCGTTCAACTGCCAGACAAATTGGCAAGTGGACTAAAAACATAATATTCCCTTAACGAAGCGTTCCTCTAAAGCCCTAGCAACTGTATTAGGCAGCCCCAAGTATTCGCAAGCAAGGCATGGCGCGGGAGGAAAACTCTGCAATTTAGAATGACAGATAATTTTTTTTCCCTATCCATTAAGCCTCCTCGAAATGTCACAATATTTACACCTCTTCCTTAGTGAATTAGATCCAAAGATAGGCAGACATAAAGAAAAAAAAAGAAGGAAAGAAGGAAAAAAGAAAAGAAGAAAAAAAAATCTCCAACCGGTTGCCGCTGGGTTGGGGAAAAGCAGGCGTTGCACCTTTAAATTCTGTCCCTTGGTTCCCTGTCCCCGGCCCCCCTTCTCAGGATTTTGCAATAAATCTCCCAGTTCTGCGTTCAGCCCTGCAGATCCGTATTTAAAACAGCACCATCTGGGAAGGGTGGGTGGCGATGGTGATGCGGGCGCCTTGGAGTTCCTTTGCAGCACGCTTGGAATTGCATCAGACTGATCCGAAATCCCCCCGCCCCCAAGCCCGGCCCCTCCCGCCACGCTTCCCTCCCGGCCCCTCCCCTCCGCTCCCTTCACGTAGATCTGACTGAGAAAACGCCTGGATCCCGGAACTGTCTGTGCCCCATTCGCTGCAGGCTTGATCCGTAAACCCTGCCCTACGCTCCCTTTGTGTGGCGAACAGCCTATGGGCAGTCATCTGATCCAACTGCCAGCTCCCCCCCAAATTTCCACAATATCCTCGCATCGCCTATGAATCCATCATTTCCACCTGCGCAGAGTTGGAATTCTTTCCTTCATTTAAAATAATCTTGAGTTTCGTAAATCGTCCCCCCCCCCATAACGTCCCTCACCCACATCCCAAGCCTTATTTGGGGAGGGGTCCGGAGGCACCAAGCCTAGGATAGAAAGCTGCGGCAGGGCAAGGCTCCTGGCCTGAACAAAGGGCCATGGAAGAGGTGGGAATGAGGATTGTAGGAGTGTGGATAGGTGCCCTCCCCCCTCCCCCAGGGGCGCGCAAGTCCCTGAACTCCCGGAAGAGAAGCTGGAGGACAGCGCAGCAGCACGCTCGGGGCGCTCTAGGTCCCCCTGGGGCGCAGGCGGGGGCAGGGGAGTTGGAGGAGAAGGCTGGGCGGCTCCCAGCCCGCGTCTAGCTTACCCCCATTCCCTCCATCTCCACTCCCTGCTAAGCTACCAGCCCACCCAGGTGGTGGCGGCAGTTCGGCGGAGAGCCTAGGCCCTCCACCGGCGTCAGTGGACACAACCTCGCCCGACTGGGCGTTTTGCGCGCCCCGCTGATTGGTGGCTCTGTCCAGCGGCCGCACGGAGCCACGAGTGTTCTCCACCTCCGCTAGCCTCCCAGGCCCCCTCCCCGGGCCGCTCCCGGGCTCCTGGATCCAGAAAGGACCTTCCACTTCCCGAGCGGAGGCCCCCCTTTCCCTGAGTTACCCCGACTGACTCGGACCTGGGCTCAATGAGGCATCCGGCCCGGCAGGGAGTGGAGCACAGTCTCAGCGGCTCCCCTTCCCTTGAGAAAGCGGGAGCCTTCCAAGCCAGAACCAGGAACTCTCGGGGAGGGAAGATAGAAAAGGGGAAAAATTAAAAACAAACAAACAAACAAAAAACCCAAAACATAAAGAACTATCCTGCGAGGATCGCGAGGGCTAAGGAGAGGTAGAGAGAAAATGAGGGAGGGATGGAGGCAGGAGGAGGGGGCGGGGTGGAAGAAGGGGGGCGGGAAGGAGGGAGGGAGGGGGGAAGAGAGGGAGGCAGGGATCCTGAGAGAATGAATCCTCCTCACTAGAGGAGCTGAAATTACCTTGATTCATTTTGTGGGTATTTAGCTAGCCTCCTTCCCTCTTTCCAGCCTCCACCTCCTCTTTCCCACTGCACACTCCCTCCATCGTCTGATTCTAAATGGTACAAAGTCACATTTTAGGAAATCGAATGTTGTGTAAAAGCTTCATAATTAGTAATGAATCTACTGTACACGCATACACACCACACACAAGCAAAAAGAACGGAAAAGAGGGAGGGGAAGGGGGGACTGAGAGAGATCTTACATTTGAATCAGATATTTGCGGTTCCAAGTTAACTAAACTCACTATATCCGCAGGAAGGTTGAGCTTCCCCCACCTCGATTTGCCCCCAGGTTCTCACCTAGGGTAATTTAAACTGGGCAAATACCAAGAAACAACCCTTTCTCATGCTCTCCCTCCACTTCCTCCGCTCCACTACGTGTCCTTTCCGGAAGATCGAGTATCAAAATAGCTCAAGAATTGGGGATGCAGGGTCCCCGCCCCGGTGCTTACCTTCTTTGCGGCTTACACCACCCCGGTGGCTAGATCCTGGAGATAAACACTTGCATTTCCCAAAGTTAACCCAGTATACCAACCCGGAGCTTGCCAAGAGTCTATTCCAGCCTACACCGCTAGGAAGCCAACTTCAGCGAGCTCAATGAGGGGACCAAACTGGGGCTCGCTCTCCAAACGCTCCGCTCCAAAATCTGACTCTCTCTCCAGCCCCGATCTCAGTGTGAGCCGAACCTCGGAAAAGACGCTTTTTAAGGGCGACACCGGGTTGGCTTGACAGCGAGGAAAAGAATACCTGGATGAAGTACTACCACCTCGGACAAATCCGCTGGCTCTGTCCAAGGTGCTGAATGGACTCTGCTAGCCCGGATCACACACCCGGCGCAGCAGGAGGAGAAGGCTAAAAAAATCTCTAATTAAGTGGTACTTGATATTGCTCTAGTCGGTTTCTTCCACTTCCTTACGTTTTGTCACGTGCGGATGGCTTTGCCAAAGCCATCCTGTTAATAGTTGATCACATGTTGATGAGACCCTTTCATGTATGAGAGCATTACCCATTTCATTATCGATGACAGGGACTTCTGACTTATTCCTCTCTCCCCCAACTCCACCCCATCCTCACCTTAACTCTTAGTCTCTAACCCATTCTTACCCTCTCCATTCCCAACCCCAACCTCTAACAACATTATTGTTTTTAGATGGAAATTAACCCCTTTGCGGATGTCAATTACCTGCCCACATATAAATCATACAATATGCTCATACACCATACAGTAACGCAAAGAATGGAATACAAGACGGCTGGCAGACAAGCATCAGCTTTGAACAGCCAGTATAACAACCCCCTCCAGTTCCAAGTTTGTTCCACGCAGTTCCACACTGCTGTGTTAAATCTCAAATGATTCCAATTAAAGTTGCAGTGGGTAAAACCCGATTCCCCTGGCCTGAATAGCTGCTGTTCTTTGGCGTGTGAAGTGCCAGGAAGAGCCGTGATATTCCTGTTGTTAGGCAACATGTCAAGATTTTCAATTATTATGCAGGGTTTATTGCTACTCACCATTGTGGCTTTGCTGTCCTGGAGACTCAGTGTCTTAAAATCTCGTCTCCCCAACAGATGCTGGAAGGTAATGTGTCTTGTTTGAAGTCATCATGTGAGAAGTTCGGCTTTGCTCAGTGGATCGCCCACCACTTGGTGTGACTTATGAATCTAATAACCCTTTGCAATATCCGCAAGCTTAAACTCTCAACCACCTTGACGAATACAGAAGACAAAGCAACTGGCATCGATGTTGAAAACCTATAGATTTACGCAAACGCCCTCATTTTGAGAGACACGTTTCCCTTTGAGTTCATACGTGATTCTAATGAATGAGCGAGGTTACCAATGACTGTCCAATTGCCCTGCTATATAGCGAGTGTTTCCTGAAGCATCCTTCTCGCCGCCTGTCACCGTGTCCTAGCACAAAAAGTTCCCAGAAAAAGTGAGGGAGTTTCAGAGTACCCCCATAAAAATAATCCAGTCTGCACACCGCTCCTTTGCCCACTGCTCAGGTCATACCCGGGGCTCTGGCAAAGATGAGCTCGGCTCAGGAGATTTCCCTGTCTCCAGGTAAGAAAACCTTCGCCTTGTCAGGCTAGGGCGGGAAGACCGCTGGGGAACTTGTTGCTTTTCTGCACCAGCGGGCTACCGCTTTAATAAGAATACCAGAAAAGCGCAGCGGGGAGGGGGCGAGGGGAGGGGGCAAAGACAGCCGCTCTGAGCTGGTTACGTGACCAACTCACCGTGACTCCCCTGGTAAAAAGGAAACTTCCTAGAAAAGTTCATGCCCTTCCCCCTCCCCCACCATGACTAAGGGTCTCCAGCGGACGTGGTCGTGAGTGATGATCAAATTGGGGGAGGGTGGTGGTGGAGCGGGAGTGACTTGTCCTAAGGAACAACTGCGTGCTTGGAAGAGCGCATCAGCCCCGTAACTTTCCCTTTTCCTCTTAGGGACTGATGACTAGGCGAGAGGCACCCGGGCGAGCCACTAGTTGCCCGCAGGAACCTGTGTAAGCCGAGCTCTCAAGCGGCTTGAGTTGAATGAAGTTATGACTGCGTTTGCTCTAATGGCTTATGGCTTCTCAAAAGCGAGTTAGCCCCTGCGTGCAGCTAGGTCCGCCCCGCGAGCTCTAGAGGCTCCGAGCAGAGGGGAAAAGCTTGGGGCCGGGTGGGGGGGGCGGGTGTGTGTGGGGGGGATCCGCGCTAGGCTCTGGGCTTCACGTCGGCTCGGTGCTTCCTTCCTCGGTGTGTTGCCTTATCACGGGTACCTCCCCGTAGCAGGGGTTGAGAGCTGGAGCCACGCTCAAGAAGGTGGGCTTCGGAAGCGAGTACCGGGGGGGGGGGCTTTATCAGGAAGCCTCGCACTGGCCACCACACTTCCACCAGTGACTGCGCAGGCAGGGAAGTGGAGAGGTCACGTGTTGGCGGAAAGTAAGTTAAAAGGAAAAAGATGAACTTCAAGAAGGAGGCACAATACCCCCCCCGTGTGTGTGCTTACGTGCGTGCTTGTATAAAATAAAAAGAAAGGCGGATGCGGTGGGGGAGGGACGCAGTGGGGGAAGGGCGAGGCGCTGGGTTGAGGTCCTGGGCAAAACTCCGGAAATCTCTAGAAATGAACTGTAGGTCCAGAGTTAATCACATCCCCCAACGTTGGGAGGCGCTAGATCCAGGTATCTTTTCACTAGAGCCGTCCTTCGCCTACCCTCGGCTTCCCCTTCGCAGCGGAGCCGAGGAACCGAGGAAGAGCGAAAACCAGTTGTTATGGAGATGCCGGTAGCTCCGAGGAGCGCGAGTGCCCTGGGAAGTCCCCAGACGCTTTTCAGGTTTCGCCGTTTTGGCAGCGACACCATGATTTTACTCTCCCTCCAGAGTTCCCACCAATGGAACCCACCAACGGCGTCACTGGCCCTGGAAGTGGCGCTATTGACTGCAGGGAAGAGACAGAGGGATGTTGCAGAAGATGGTGGAGAGCTCTGGAGTTTTAGACCACCAGTCCTTTTCAATTTCCAATTGCTTTATTCCAATCAGATGGGCTGTGTTCGAATGGAATGCGTACTTCCTGGTGTATAAAATCAGAGTTACACATAGGATATGTTAGGAGATTAGCAGGCAGTGACTGCTTCAAGGTTCAGCTCCCCCCGCCCCGCACACCCCAAGAAAGCTTAGTTGAAGGAAATTAAGCTTTACTTCCTAATTATTATGGGTTTCTGTTCTTGAAACCTCCGTTGGTACTAGATTATTAGTATTAGCAGTAAGTCTAGTGTTAAATATTCAAATGTATCTCTAGACAGATGTTTCCAAAGTCCGTCCAGCCCACCATAGGCTCCAGCAAGCATGTATTTATGCAAAGGCTTTCTTCAGCTCATAGACTTGCCAGGCTCCTGGAGACTTGGGGTGATCATCATTAAGAGATGACCTTTCACCCATACAGTCACCAAGGCAACAGTTACCTCCAACTAAAAGAACTGTTCATATTGTTCACAAATTGTCACTTTTTGTCCATCCATGAATTAACCAGCAGATGCTGCCCTAAGACTAGGACAGCTGGCAGAAACCACCCTCAGAGGTCTTGGGGTACAAGTTTTGTGGGCAAAGCCAATATAATGAGAATACAATTCATAAAGCTCGTCGTAAGCTCTCTTGCCTATTGATGAATTCAGACTAGTCTGAAATATTTAAATGACATGGGAGAATGATCTGTATGTGAACATACTTATTTCTTATTGTCATCTGTCTGACTTTGTCAACTGTTTCTGGCTTCTGCAGGGAAGAACCTTCTATAACAGATTTTTATTCTGAAAATTAATGCTATGTTTTGGGGGTACACTAAATTGATGGTTTAGGTATATCTGGATTCAAAATATGAATGAGTGATTAGATTTGAATTATTTATACAGCGCAGGATTGCACTAAAAATATTTCCAAAGGAATATTTTTCTACCTTCCTTGCTTGGATTTATTATTAAAAATAATACAACTTACGGACCAAGATGGGTGATGAGAATTGCTATATAGTGAGATTTATTGTAGTGAGTTGTTGAGAAGAGTGAAGAGATATTTGAACTACATAAATATCTGTTATGTATGTGTATAATGAGTACACATGTCTCTATTTTCCTTTCTTGATTTCTCAGTGACCCGAAGGAGAATTCTCTTCTCTTGGATCATTATCAGCTCTCCAGGTTTTTATTTGCTCAAATTCATTTATATAATTCCTTTCTGTTTTCCATCTGTAGAAATCCAGTACCTAGTACAAGCAGAGATCGCAGTCATTTTATTTGCTAAAATAGATGCCAACCAGCATACCTGCTACAATTTTAATCTTGAGAGCACTTGTTCCGCAGTCATGTCTTTCTTTCCCACACAACTTTAGTCAGCTGTGATATGAATATCACACATCGCCAAGTTCATCTGACCCCATTCATTTTTAGCAATGATAGGACCATTTCAAAGTAAATGCTAAACAAGCATCTGAACTACCACAATCTGAAAACGCAGTTGAATTTAAAGCAAAATATGAACAAAACCTAGCAGGAATGATATTTGCTTTGTTTATGTTTACATGGTCTTCTACCAATGCCACAGTTTAAAAAGCTTGTCTTTACCTGTTTATAAAGATGAGCACAAAAATGAATAAGCGCTCCACAGAAGTAGACACTACAAGAATACAACTGAATGGATGGTTGAAGCATCTTAGAATTAGTGGAAAAAGGGTAACACAAAATAGAATGAAGAAGTAATGCTTTTTCCTTAGCAAATTAAGAGATGCTTGGATATCTTTTGAAATATTTTGGTTTTTAAATGGAAATTTATAATACCACATTCAACGTGATGGGTTAGGAATTCCTCTAGTATGTCAACATGGGTGTGGATGATGTAGTACTCATGTTCTCTCCTCCGAAGTATGTTCACCAAATCAATTTGTTTTTGCTGTTGATGGGTTCTCCGTTTCACATGTGTTTCAGGTCATATTTTCTTTCTCTCTTACCACTACTTGCAATTTTTCCTCTTGTACTTACTCTGCGGCAGGAAGAGTGATAAGGGCTACTGAAACATATATTAATAATGCCTTAAAGCATCATTGAATTTCAGAGTTGAGCACTTGGTTAATTATGGTAAGATATTAATAATGCCTCCTTTCCTTCCCTCAATGTTCCCTTTTCTTATTCCTTACCTTGAGATTGCTAGCTAACAGTGACTGCAGAAAGGTTTCACATAGTAACAGAGTTGCTGACTTGGAGTCTAAGAAAACAGGTAACAAAAATTTTCTGTTTATGACATAAGAAGCGATTCTGTCCAGGTAAGAAGAAAGATTGGCTCTCTTAGTCACTTCCTGATTCCTAATGGTTTCTCCACAGGCAATAGAAGGAGAGGCAGAGAATCACGATGCACGATTTGGAAAGCTTTCTGAAAACAAGAATGGGTAATGATTGCCAAGAACCTGGAGTTGAGCTCATATTTAAAAGAACTCAAGAAATCTTCCATCTACCAAACCTAGTTTAGCTGGAAAGAAAATGATCAGAACATCAAAGGGAGCAGGGAGGGACGGACACGCGCGCGTGCACACACACACACACACACACACACACACAGAGAGAGAGACAGAGAGAGAGAGAGAGAGAGAGAGAGAGAGGTGGGAGAGTTAGTTTTTGGAAACTCATGATTTAGTCTACAATAGCTTTGGTGTCTTCCTCGCTTGACAACTAAGCCTGACATAGAAGATTTAAATATGACTTAACTCAGTTTCAGAAAACCAGACAACCTCCCAGTGAAGCTGAAATAAGAGCGCATGGAATTTGGAGCTTGAGCTGAGTGGTTCCTCTTAAACCGTCTTACAGGCAACGATGAATGAAAGGAAATAAAAAGGGATGGATCACCGGTGTTAAGATCATGGAGAGGCAAATGGGAATCAGTGAGGAGCAGAGACTGAATGTAATGTGGGGGGCCTAGCAAGAGAGACACTTGAGCTCTCTTATGCCTGCAGTATCTGGAGGAATATCTCACAGCTGCTGAACTGTGGTTCTCATAATTTCATATACACACGGATCTCCTTGGCGGCTTGTTAGAAAGCAGATTCTGTGTCTGGGATAGGAACCAAGATTTGGCATTTTCAACAAATTTCCAGGTGACAGAGTTGCATTGTTTTGCACAGCTGAGTGCTGAAGCATGTTTTTTCAGGCAATGGTTTTACTCACATTATGGTGTGATTGACAGCTAAGAAATCTCCTGAGTAACTGTAGTGAATGTTATACCATTTTTAAAAAATCAAGGAAAAAAATAAACTCTCCGATTTTTAAACCTTAATTCTGTATAAACCACAGGCTCTAACCCCTTCCCAAACTTATTAATTCTAGAATTGTCTTGATTGTAGTGAACATCATTTTCTTGTAATAAATAGTACTGGCCTAGAGTTTGAATATGTGACGTTTAATATATACTGAAATAAAAGAAAGATATGCTCCATTTGAGATACACTGAATAAATTGCAGAATGGAAGAGAAGTTGGAGCAAACTATTCTAGTCATATAAAGAGAAGCGGTTAGGTCATATGATGAGTCCTGAGCTCATTCTGGGTTTCGTTCTATAAATAGGATATTTTGGAACTAGAGAAGGCATAGCAGAAGGCAACTAGAATGACAGAGGGATTTGGGGAATTTGCTGAAAGGTTAAAGAAACTAGGTCTGTTTTCCTTTGAAAGGAGAGGAAAAGACGTGTCTCACTAAGGTGATACAACTCTGAAAACAGTGGAAGTAATAGGGTGAGACAAGAGTGTCTTAGGGAAGCAAGGATAGAAGGATTCTGGCAAGAAATGAAGACTAGAGAATGGCTATTGCTTCTCTAAAGGGCCTCAGCAAGTAGTGGTCCGGTTGGCAAGCCCACCGCTCACAGGCCAGGAAATAAGGGAAAGACAGAGAATGAGAAAGTATCTCTTTGTTCACTGAGGAAATGTTCAAATGGTGGTGTTTTAATTCTATGGGAACCCTAACTCGAGCATATGGTGAACTTTAGCAGTGTTCCCCAGGCTCAAGGGCTCTGTTTTTATAACACATCACATTTCTACCTCATCCCAAGATGGCACTTACTTCTCTTCAGTTCAGCACAGAACTGGGAATAGCTTCATTGTACAGGGTGCTTTCTCTAAGTGATGTTTTCTTTCATGTGGTTCCTGGAGAACCCTCTCTTTTTCACTTGATAGAAAAGTATTGCTGGTGACTTTACGTATGCATTCCCAGCGGCTTTATCCTGTCTGTGAAGGTCAAAGATGGTAGGACTTGCAGATAATTTAGGCTGATACCATTATCTTATATCAGAGAAACACAGTGTTTATTGAATTGACCACCACTCAGTTCTGTTTGTATGGTACTGGATATGTATGCATTCTAGAAACTGAATATTTCCCAGTGAGCTTGCTGGCAAATGCCAACCATTCCCAAAATTATCAAAGGACTATAGTCTAATTCAGCTTTATATTTTTTTTAGTAGGATAATCCTCAGAAAGAACTTCTGTAAGTCCTCTGCTTTGGGTGGTCTTAGGTGACTGCTAGTGGCCAGTAATTCAGGAAGCAGGTAGGAGAAAGAAGCAGCTTCTTAGAGTGTCTTCTTAGAAGTAATTATCTGATGGTCATGCGTATTCTATTGTCTGTAACTGCCTCCCCCAACACAGACAACCAAGACCACGTGTCCTCACTCCCATATAGCCTACTTTCCTATGCTTCTAAATAAGGATTGGCTTGATCAAAGGAGGGGGAAAGAATATTCCAGAAGAAAAACTAGCCAGTATAAAACTCTCATCATACTGTTAGTTTGCTCATCCATGTAGCAAACCATTCTAAAACTATTAGCTTAAAGAAAATACCCATTTGTTACTAGGATTTTATTTTTGTTTGCTTTTCAAGACAGGGTTTCTCTGTGTAGCTTTGGAGCCTGTCCTGGAACTCACTCTGCACATGCATCTGCTTCCCAAGTGCTGGGATTTGATGGTTGTACCCCCACCACCACCCCACTGTTACTCAGACTTTCTTTCTTTCTTTCTTTCTTTCTTTCTTTCTTTCTTTCTTTCTTTCTTTCTTTCTTATTTTTGTTTTTTTGAGACAGTTTCTGTGTGGTTATTTTGTGACTGAGCAGCTGGGATCAAACAAGCTGTCTCCTACAACAATGAATAAAGCTGTTTTGGCCAATGGCTTAGCAGAGTAAAGCCAGGTGGGAAATCCAAACAGAGATATATAGAGCAAGAAGGTGGAGTCAAGGAAACGCCATGTAGCTGCTGAAGGAGACAAATGTCATGCAGCTGCCCAATAAGCAAGAGGTAACAAACCTTAAGCCTTGTAATAAAATAAAAAATAATAGAAGTGGGTTAATTTAAGTTGTAAGGGGTAGTTAATAAGAAACCTAAGCTATTAGCCAAACAGTGTTGTAATTAATATAGTTTTTATGTGATTATTTGGGTCTGGGTGGCTGGGAATCAAACAAACAGTCTCTGTTTAAAAAAATGGTGCTCACCATCTGGGGCATGGCTCCACATAAGACTTTAAAAGGCTTAAGATAAAAAAGAGAGCTTCTAGACCCACAAAAAAGGGAGCCAAGCACAGCTTCTTGGTAGCCACATATTTTTTCAGCTAGGCTCTGTTTGCTGGCGGCAAGCAGAGGCATGGCCCCTTTAAGAGAAGGCTTCCTGCCTCATACCACCAGGCTGTACTGCTATGGAACACTTAAATGGGGGTCTGTGAGCAGCATGTTACAAATTGCTTAATGATGACAAGACACCCACTTTGCCCCTGAAGCTGGGGCAGTGAGCATGGCTAGCAGAGGCTGTGAATGTACCTCCACCATGTTGGACGGGGTGGAGTCAACAGGCAGGGTCACAGGGTTGGTCTTAGTCAAGCCTGCTTAGCATTTAGAAAAAGAAAAAAAGGTGTTCCTGGTCAGAAAATGATTATAGATATGCAATAAAGACAGATTCAGATGAAAAAGGCCTCTGAATGGGTCACAGTGTTGGCTAAATGTACATAGGCTTATGAGAGAGATGAAAGAATACAGAACATCCTAGATTAAAGGAATGAAGATAATTAAATATTAAAAAGTAATTGAGTAAAAAATAAACCAAGATGGAAAATATGCAGAGAGTCTGTGTTATACATATTATTGTGTTTTCTTTGAATTTTTTGACTTCAGAGAGAGATTTGATTCTGGGGGCTACTAAGTTAAACCAACATAAAGGTTTCTTCACTTCAAAAGTTGGGTCTAAGGATATGTTGCTTTGGAAAAGAGATTCTGCTTTTGTTTCCACAGAAGAACCTGTGGATTCCTTCTATGTTAATGTGGTTTGATGGAACAAGACCCACAAAAAGGTCTCCATGAACCCTAAAAATAAAATGCCCAACAAATAGCAGGAAGCACTTTGTGGAAAACTATGCCCAAATTCCTAAAATGATTGTTTATAAATGTTTGTTTTCATTTAAAGGAGGATATGATATAGAGATAAATACTTTGCATTGGTACTGATTTTGGTTTATTGATACAAATTTAAGGTCAATTTTGTTATATGCACATTTCTACTCTTGTTTAAGATATTATGCTTATACAGCTCATTAAAAATATAATGTATAATTAAAATTATAGATTAATAGAGAGTCATTTATAATAGTCAAACTTGTAGTCATGTTAGTTAAATTTTCTAGCTATACAGGGATGTATTTCAGTAAGATAATCTTCAACATTTCAAAGACCTACAGAATATGGCATTTAAAATGTTTTAAGAACTTTGACCTGTCTCAACAGTGAGACAATTCTGCTTCTGCAGCAATAATTACTTCAGAGAGGTTGATGGGTATTGAAGAAACTTGTTATGGAATTTACCTTCAATGTGACAAGGCTAGCCATTTGGGCAAGAAACTGCTCTTGCCTGGACTGCTTAATGACATGCTGTGTAAGCTATGCACACAGAGTCTGTCAGAGATTCTGTAGGACACAGAAGACAGCAACTGATGAACTTTACCAGTACAAGGCAAAACAGATCTTTAAATTTCCTGCTTCATGGAAAAGTCTGCCAGATACGATGAGCCTGTAGGTTGAATATGGATGCCCCAATGTTACAGAAGAACTTTGGGTGACTGTCCAGGCAGTGAAATGTCTCTGTTAATTCTAGAACTTTGAAAGTTGCTTACAATGTACTTCTTGTTTACTTAGGTAATATTATATCCTTCTGAGGTCTCTGAAGAGTTGAAGATAAATAGTTAAAGTTGTAGTTTTCCTTAGTTATGATAAAGGATGAATTAGTTATAAAACTTTAGACTCACAAAGATAGCATATATGATAGATTATTTTCTTTAATTTGCCAAATGTAAATGGACTGGCTAAATATTATAATTCTTGCTTGATAACTGCTTTGTATATACAATTTTACTATGTTAAAGTTAAAACCTTTCTTTTTATTTAGAAGGAAAAGAGGAAATGATGTGGGATGTCCTTCTGTATATGCCTTGCTTTTATTGGTTGATGAATAAAGCTGTTTTGGCCAATGGCTTAGCAGAGTAAAGCCAGGTGGGAAATCTGGACAGAGATATATAGAGAAAGAAGGCAGAGTCAAGGAGATGCCATGTAGCTGCCAAAGGAGGCAGATGCCATGTAGCTGCCCAAGAGCAAGAGGTAACAAACCACAAGCCTTATGGTAAAATAAAAAATAATAGAAGTGGGCTCATTTAAGGTGTAAAAGGTCATTAAGTAGCCTAAGCTATTAGCCAAACAGTGTTGTAATTAATATAGTTTTTATGTGATTATTCAGGCAGCCAGGAAACAAATGAGCAGTCTCTGTTTACACTGCAGTCATATGTAGATGTGATTGGCAACCCTATGAATACTTAGAGGATTATAGATTTGGAGTCTAGGTTGGAATTCACTATGGTTTCCAGGTAGAAAATGACAGACTGAGAGAAATGAGTATGTCTTTAACATAAACCAAAAGGAGGCAGGTGTGGGTATGGGTGTGGAGAGGTGGTTCAGCCTGTAAAAGCACTAGCTGTTTTTCCTAAGGTCCTGGTTTTGATTCCCAGCATCCACATGGTGACTCATAATTACCTGTAACTTCGATTCCAGAAAATTTGGTGTTCTCTTCTAGCTTCTGCTGACACTGAACATAGATATGTTGCACAGTCATACAAGTAGGCAAGACACGCATATGAGAGAGGGAGAGTGAGGTAGAGGGGAAAGGGTAGGAGGGAGAAGAAGAAGAAGAGAGAGAGATTGGGAATGAATTGGGAATAGAACCTCAATTAATGATTGTCTCTATCAGTATGACTGATGGGTATTTCTGCAATATTGTCTTAAGTTAATTTGTGAAGACCCAGCTCACAGTGGGTGTCATCATTCCTTAGGGAGGAGACCCTAAACTGTATGAAAGTGGAAAAACTGAGTTAAACAAAAGCAGGAAAAAATGCATGCATTAATTTCTCTCTGCTCTTGGCTTTAAATGTGATGGGACTAGCAATTTGAAATTCCTGTTTTGAGTCCCTTAACCCAATGATGTACTGTAACCTGGAATTATAAAACAAATAACAACCCCACAAAGGAAGCAAGCAGGTAAAAGAGAGAGTTTACTGCAGTGTCTCCCAGGAGACATCTGACAGGCATGTACCTTCCATTGTCTTAACTGCCCCTCTTGTCCCTGACAACATGGGACTACAAATCCCCTCTTATGACATCCTGCCTCCTTCTGCTTCTGCCTGGGTTATGGAGCATGAAGAATAGGGAAAGTTCTGGCATGACCAACTGGATGTTTGAAGAAATCATTCAGGAAGTAGAAAGATTGGAGAAAAATCTTATTTGCAAGGTTGTTGAGGGATAGGAAAGATCAAAGGCGTCAGTTGTTCACTTCCTACAGGCATGTTAGGAAGCGTGGAAATGATAGCTACCATGTATTGGGCACTGATTTATGCCAGGTTCTCTGTTACCTATGTGCTTCTACTTAAACCTCTTACTAACAAACCGTGGATCACAAGGTTTTCAACTGATAAAATGAGAATTAAAAACTATGAGATTTTAGCTTTCATAATTCATAACTTTGACCAGTATATCATATAAATATTTTCTGCCATGTCCTGCTCTAAATGCATAGTTGTTTTGCTGAAATTCATTTTATGTTGTGACAAGTCAGCTTCACTCAACTATACTGCCTCCTCCCCTCCCCCAACACCATAGTAATATATAATGGAAGCTTAGTCCAATTTTATTAGGTGACTTAGAATTAAATTGCTCCTTTTATCTCTGGGAAGACATGTCTTTTAATCTCATACAGCAGGGAAACATAGATTAGAATACAAGAAGAGATTGGAAAAAGAGCATTGAGTATCAATTGTCTTCTATTTCCCTAGAGACTTTAACAACTTCTTCTGCCCTCTTTATCCTGGAAGGTAGAAGATGCATCTGAGAAGAAGCCTTGACAGAGTATAAGTAAATTCCTTTCTAAGATGCAGGTTATTCTTGAAATCCAAGAGCTACAAAGCAAAGATGGGGTATACACTGCAAATTAGGGGGCACTAATGCGATGACTCAGAGTCCCAGAATGGGTCTAAGTTTGCAAATTACTGTGGCGATGTTCCCAAAGTCTTGACAGATCTATGTTAAGGTAGAAACAAGGACATCATATTCTCCAATATTGCTGTGATTCAGAATCTAAATAGTGACCTGCACTCTACAAATGTCAGCCAAGAGATGGGAAGAGTGAATAGCCCAGAGATCTGGGTGTGCTGAGAAGCCCGTGACCTCAGTGTCCTCTGATAAAGGTAGTTGGAAGAGCCTGAAATTACTAAAGAAAAGGGGATTCTCTAGTCCTCACACTAAACTTTGTATTGCTCCCACAACACAAGATAAATCTTGGGAAAATTGTCCAGTATTTTCTTAATGGGCTGTAAGGGAAAGAGTTCTCATTCTCACTGCTAAAGATTGAATTGTTTAATCTTGACAAAATATTTTTTCTCTTTCACTTAACCTAAAAACACTAGATTTGACATTTATTGTGAAGTAAATTGATCATCTTTCCCTTCCCACCAATTTCATATATGATAATTCTAATTTGTAGTGTATTAGAGTATGTCATGTTTAGAACTGGATTGTAAAAGTGCCTTTTAATTTAAGATGAGGATGTAGTGTGTAACCATAATCTAGTGTTTCTCATAGAAAAATGGCTCTAAGGATGTGCATGTACAGTAGAGAGATTCTGTGAGAACACAGCAGGAAGATAGCTATGGAACCACTATAGAGAGAAATCTCGGAAGATATCAAACCCATTATATGTTATGTTTTGAGAAATATGGGAAAATAACTTCCTGCTTTTGAGACCACCCCAAGAATGGGCTTTATTTTTGCAAACCAGAAAACTCATTGAGACTTCAAATGGCTAAATTATCTGCCTTCCTAGTCCTATAAAAGTTTCATGCTGCATGTTTAGTTTGGGATAGATAAGTTGATTGCAACTAGCATCTTGGAACTACTATAGTGGGAAGATGTGAGATTTCATAGAAACACAGAAGGGCTACCTAGGTCCCACTGACAGTTTGCCCTGAGGTGCTTGGCCTGTGAATAAAGCTGTCTTGAGTCCTCCAGATCAGGCAGCCATCAGTTTTCTAAGTGACACGGGTCAATGCCACCTTAAGGGACTTACCTTAATTTTAAACCAATGGCTGTGTCAGATATAAGATGGTTGCTGATGTCAACCATTAACTTTTGGAGTTTTCTTTAATAACAACACAATAAACATCTTTAAACTGATTTATTTGGTGTTTATAGTTCTGTCAGTCCTATATAGCTTCATTTCCGTTTCCTCATCTTGTGCCAAGAAAGGAAGTAAGCTGATCATGTTAAGGGCTTGGGCATGGCACTGAGACTGGATTCTGGGAAGATATAGACAAGTTGCTGGTTTTGCTTAAGACAAGTCACTTGGCATCTCTGAGTCTCCATTTCATCAGAAAAGGAGGGAAAAGGTAACTGTTATGTGGACTTTTGTGAGGATTTAGGGTGTTAGATACCATTTTAGAAGGCAGATAGTCACCATTATTGTACTTGTAAAGCAACTGCAGCCGATGATGGTGACGAAATTGGGTCAAGCTGATTTAATGAAGTTTCAAAGTAATTTTGGCTACAAATATCTCCAGGCCTCCCCCCCCCAAAACAACAACAAAAAACAGTGTGGGCTGAAGATGTAGTTTTGTGCTTGAACATGGATGATGAATCCTTGCATTCAAGGGCATCGCTTAAGCAAACAAAACCTCAGTGAGTAAAGGTTGAAAGAAATCATCTTTGTGATTGTTTTTTCTTGAGCACTTTATCAAATCAGAAATAGTGTTAGAAGTTAGGGTATTTGTTAGTCCCATAGGCATAGTATTAATTACCCTCACTCAAGAGAGATAGAAGAGGAAAACTGGGAAATGATTTGTCTGAAGTCACATAGGTTGTTAGTGCCCAGGCCAGCGCTGGCACACTCTGCCCACATGCCACTGTTTCTAGTCCTACTTTGACTGGTCTATGTACTATGCGACTTTCAGATAGGCTTCTCCCAAAACAATGTCAGATGTGCAGTGAAGTAAGTGGTCCACAACCCTTGCACAGACCCTTAAAGACTGGAATTTCCAGGCCCTACAATATGTTGGGGAAGTAAAACATGGAAATCAGCTTGCAATCAGAAAGAATGTTCGAGTAAACATTTCTGGGAAATTGACGGCTCTTCTTTTTAAGACTGTAACAGTTTGTTGTGATCTCTTCCTCCAAACAAATGTTTCTGTTGGACCTAAGGTTTTATTTGTAGCATTTTATTGTTTGTCCAAGAGGATTCCCCAAATTACATATACTTCAAATCTTACAAAACCTGAATCCACTCCCTGTTTTCAAGGCAAAATTTAGTAAAAGTCAAAAGAATGAATTTGAGAGATTTTGAGAATTGTTTAAATCTGAAAAAAAAACAACCAAACAAACAAATAAACAGGCAAACAAAACCAAGCAAAGCAGGGACCTAAACCAGAAGGGCAAATCTACTAGAGAGCTAAGACAGGCTTAGGAAGCAACTATAAATTGAACACAGCGCTTTTGCTTATACTTATTTATACACAGGCTGGGAAACATAGAGGAGATTCAAAACACCCATGTGCCTAGCTAAGTGTTAGGAATTCTACTGCCAAGGAAGCAAATTTTGGAGGCATAGAAACTCATGGATTATCAGGTTACACCTGGGATTCTGGAAGTTTTTTTCAGGAAAGGGCCTCCCTTTCCGCTGGCATATTTTTGTGACCTGTATCCAATCTTCACTATAATAAATCACATACTGTGTAGTTTGGATCTGGAATCTCCTAAAGGCCAGTGTGTTAAAGTTTAGGTCCTCAGCTTAGGGCTACTGAAATGCAATAGACACAGAAGAGGGAACTTTCAGTAGGAGGTCATCCCTGTTACTGGAGATAGATCATTGAAAATATTATGGGGTTCCCACCTTGGTTTATTACACTCTCACTCCCTCCCCCACACAGCAAGATAAGTGGGTTGGCTCTGTCACACATTCTTGGCGTGACATGTGACCATAGACCAATCACAGGCTGAGATCTGTAAACTGTGAGCCAAAATAAAACTTGTTGTTTTTTTTTTTATTTTTATATGATTAACTTAGGTATTTGTGATAGCAAAGGAAAACCGACTAATAAACTCAGCCTTCTGGAAGACTCTCTTAGACTTCTATTAGTTTCTCCAGACAGAGTACCAGCTTTTAAAAAGCAAAAATTGGTTGGGGTTGGGGATTTAGTTCAGTGGTATAATGTTTGCCGAGCAAGTATGAGGCCCTGGGTCAGCTCAGGAGAGAGGGTGGTGGTGGTGGGGGTGTGTGTGGGGGGGAAAGAAAATCCAAGCATCATTCATCATTGTAAATTTCCAGGATTGGAGCAGAGGATTGAGTATAGAAAACACAGTAATAATAGTCCCCTAATTAAATTAAATTGAGGGGTGCATGGACTTAGGAATACAAAACAAATCTAACTCAGGTTTTTGTTTTTTTTAACTTTGTGATGTTTTACACCTCAGTTTCCTTCTGTGAAACAGAAGTTAGAGCTATTGATCTCTAGGATTACAGTTCTGAACCTGACATGTGTGAACTAATCAACATCTTGCACTTTGTATTCTCAGGGTGCAGGCTTTATACCTTGAACTGAAGTGAAATCCAACCCCAAGGTCCTGTGTTCATTAAAAAGGCCCAGAGCATCAGCTTAGAAGTGTCAGAAGCTGGCCTGACTGAATTCTAGCGGGGATAATTGCATTCCAGCTGCCTCAGGTTCCCTTGTATTCATCAGTTCGATAAGGTAAGCTTTGCTCCCTGTCCCAAATTATTTTAAAATACTGTCCTTGGCTATTAAACAGAGATGTCACCTCATTTGTAAGCCATTTTGTTCCTTCTTTGGTAGGGCTATGTAAATTTGCTGAGGTTTAATAATCATTTTAACCGTAATTCCTATGGAAGGGAATCTGGTCCTGTATGCTCTACTGGAAGTCTTTTAGGATATTACTTGCTCTTTAGTGCTGAAGGCATTCACTTGGAATAGCCTGAAGATTTCATTAGAATCATCTATTCCTGTGCTCTTGGGAGGAGAGTGAAATGAGATGAAAATTCAAATTCTTTGTGTAGACACACAGTCTTGGTTTTAGAAATTTCTAGGGCTAATTCATGTTGTTTAGTCAATTAAATAGATACAGATTCCAATGGGTTAGGTGTCGACTCAGGCAGCCCACACCTATCCTCAGAACCCTTGAAATATAATAAAGAAATGAAAACGTGTGGGAAAGGATCCTGGAAACTGAGGTGGTTCCAGAATTTTGGTATGATTGGGATGGCATTTATTTGATTGTTTTTGTCTTTATTGTGAGATGCCTTAGCTGTGCCCTCATACTCAGTTCCTGTAAGATATTTCCAATCTGTGCAAGCATGTGTTTTCTACTGAGGAGGTAATTTAACGTATTTTTATCAGGCCTTATTTTATTTGAAGCTGTTATAGTTACTCTGCATCTAATCATTCTTCTTTGGTTATAGCAACATCCTTAGCCTCATAATGATAGAGTTTTTCCCACTTCTTTGATATCTGTGCTGATTGCCATCTATTGTCACACTTAAGTGCGGAAGTGGAGTGAGCTCCTTCCTTTCTCTATCGGCAGCTCTTAACTAAAGTGCAGTTGTGAACACAGTGACACCAAATCCAATCCAAACTTGAGGTCGAAGCCAATCCTGCTTCACAGCAGAGAGTCTCTTTGGCAACGCAGACATGGTTTGCTCATTTCTTCCACCACCAAATGTCTCTTGAACATGTCCTCTGATTAAGAATTGGGCATGAGGAGATTGTTATGTTAGGTATGGCCCTTTCCCTCTTTGATCCTCAGTAATATTTATCTCGGGGAATAAAAGAACTATTTCATAAGTTTTACCTAAAGTTAAGATGAATGCGGATGGAAGATGGAAGAAAGAATAATGGGTGTGTGTGTGTCAAGATCATGATGGGGAAACCACAGGGAGAGCTGACCCAAGCTCCTGGGAGCTCATGGACTTTGGACTGAGGCTGGAGAGTCTGCATGGGACCGAATTAGGCCCTCTGAATGTGAGTGTGGTGTGGTCTTTTTGCATGGGGACTCTTGCAGTGGGAGGAGGTTTTAACTCTAGTGCATGAACTGTTTTTTTGGAGCCCATCCCTTGTGGTGGAATACCATGCTCAGCCTTGATATAGCTGGGAGAGGCTTGGCCTTGCCTCAACTTGCTGTGCCTGGCTTTGTTGACTCCCCATGGGAGGCCTTACCCTTTCAGAGGGTAAGATGTAGGTAAGGGGGAGGAGGGGAGGGAAGGGGAACTGTGGTTGATATGTAAAATCAATTAAGAAAAGTAAAAACAGGAAACAAAGTGGAGAAAAAAAGATAATGGTTAAAATGCAAAGGAAAGGTCTATAGGGAGTTTTCTACATTATTTTTGGATTTTATCTGAACTCTCCTCTCTGGAAAATATATCCACTTTTCTAATTTTAGAGGATTCTTAGATTCCGTAGAACCCTCCATGTGGGAGCCAGTCATGATAAGCTAAGTATGGGCAGGTCACCCAAAGGAAGTTCTTTACTTCCAACCATTATCACCTGCCAGAGTAGAACTCGGACATCCATAAATTTAATAGAGGCCTGAGTCTCAGTAGTTTACCCTGAGGTAATACCTGGTTGCTGGAGGAACCACAAACTGAGATTACCGGACCACTGCCCAAGAACAGACCATTCAAAGAAATGCCTATCATTCCAACCGCTGTAGATAGGATCACCTGCCAGTGCACATTCACCTCACAGACCCCTCACCCCCACTTTTACTACTATAAAAACCCAACTCTAACTGAGCTCTGGGCTCTCCATTTATTCCAATACGTTGGACATGTAGAGAGACCGAGTTTGCAAACTTGATTAAAATAAAGGCTCTTTGCTTTTACATATGGGACTCGGTCTCCTTGTTGGCTTTTGGGGGACTTCGCTGATTTGAGCATAACACTCCACAACACCTAGAAGCACAGCAGGAGGTTTAGATAATGAAGTTCCTACACAAAGCCTGTGATGTGCTATTGTTACCCATCTTACAATTGCCCATGTAATCACTGACCTCACTCCAGGGTTTTATATGTTACTCACAAGTCACCCAAGACAGGAACTTATTTTAAAATGGCCAGAGCTGCTGTCTGACCTTAAGCTTGCCATCTTCCTTATAGTCAGAATTTTGTCTTGTGACCGCTTTGTGGATGGTTAGGCAGTCTTTGAATTGTGTATCTTTTCAGTCATTTTAATCTGATTTAGGGAATTGTCAATACTCTGTAGGTAAAAGACTAAAGACAGAACTATCACATGGTATTTGTACAACCTCTAAGCTAAATCTGTTCACTAATGTTTCATTTGTGTTTGACTCTGACAAGCCTACCAAAGCGATTTTAGCAAAATTAATAGCCACAAATAGCAATGAGTTTAGAAAGAGTAACAATAGGAGAGTTCTAGAGCAATACAGGTTCTTTTGGCAAAACAAGGCAGTTCAAAATTTCTGCTGTAATGGGTTATGAGAGGGAAAGAAGCAAGGTGTGTGTGTGTGTGTAGAATATAATATTTGAATCAAATATTTGAGTCTCTTGCAGGTGGAAATGAAAGAATTTGGCAGTCTATTTATGAAGAAACTTCTAGTAAATGCTCAATAAATGTTAGTTGAATGACAAATCTACCACATTTGTGTAAAGAAGCCAGCAGAAGTATTGCTGATATTCTTAAAATCCACCATCCTTCTTTGTAACTGGATTAAATGAATATACACACTTCTTCCAAGGGAGTCAAAGATGCATGCTCTTTTTTTCCTAAAGATGTTTACTTCTAATGAGTTTGGAAAGTACATATGTAGATACTCTCCTTCGTTGCTCCCATATTATACATTTCTTAATGACCGTGGTGCATTCTCAATATGAACTTGTATGTAGTCTTTTAATACCTTTTAAAGCTTTGGAAAAGCCTTCCTAATCTGAGTTGTACTGACCAATAAAATTAGTTTACCATCATAAATCTAGGGATAGAGAGGCATCTTTGGCATCAGGAAGACCATAATTATCAATAAAAATGAGTGTTTCTTAAATATTTGCTATATGTTAAACAAAGTTCTCACCAATATATCATCATAGCAGTGTCCTACAGATGAAAAAAAAACTACCTAAAGAGATCCTATTATCCTTTGAAAAGCAAAGAATTAATTTGAAAGCAAGACACTATTCTTTGATTGATATGTTTGATGAGATCAACAACTTACTGAATTTTCTTTGTGTACCACACTCCTAAGAGGGGAAAAGGGGCTCAATATCAGTCATCTATCTGGGATATGAGATGAAGGAGAACAAGTAGGAAGGAATGGTTTTCCAGAGAAAGCCAATGCACAGTAGAAAAGCAAAGTTAAAGACACCCAAAGTTGTGAAAAGAATATGGAAACTAAAATTCTGTACTAATCTCTTCTCCCCTCCATTGAACACAGAAAAAAAATTCATTTCCTTTTCCTTCCCTAATGAAATCAGATATCTGATCCCCGTTAGATTAGCTTTCTTAAGAACATCTAATCCTTAATATGTTAACAAAGCATAGAAGAATTTTTTTAAGTGAGGCATATCAATTTAACAGGGGCTTTCCTTAGAACCCATGGAAGATTTAAAAAGGTGATGTATATTTACACACACAATGCAAAGAGAAGTGCTGCAGCTGCAAAGAGGCTTCATGTATGACATTTGTTAAAGGGTAAAATAAACATGCATACCACTGAGACAATTTTGAGCCCCATTGAAAGGTTTCAAATAACTTTGCTTTCTAACTCATTCTTTCTTCTTAGGGACTCCTGGGCTTAAAACATGTTTTGATAAATTGGTGATGCCCATTGTGCACCAAATAATAGCTATTTGAGTTGTTTTTGAGTGCCAGGAACTGTCCAGGGAGCTTGATTTATGTGTCTTGATATTTAACTTTCTTGAGAGCCCTAGGAAGTAGATACTGTTGTTATCCCAACAACAATTAATTGACAATTAATTTAGTCAGTGTTGTATAGCTAATAAGGAAATGAGAAGTCTCATAGTCTGGCCCTCATACTTGCTCTTACCTAGTGATTCACCATAGCTCCAATGGAAACTTGGACCCAGAAGAGATATGGGCCTGAGATGTTATTAGTAAGACTATTTGTATTTATATTTATATGCATACTTTTAAGACGGTATGTTTGTAGAACCACAAAGATGGCCAAGATTCTTTTTCTCTAGGACCCACAGTCCCATTCATTTGATTATTCACTTGTTTGTTTTCAATACAAATTAAATGCTGGATTAATTCAAATAAATTAATTCAATAAAAATTACAATATTTGGTTTTGTTTTCCGACTAATTACTTCTTTTCCATCTCAGTTTGCTGATTTTTCTGCATATGCAGAATCCTATATTATGGTGTTCTGTTCTCAGTCCTTCGTCGTTTTCTGTACTTATAATCATTTTCTAATTGACTATTGTGAGTTTAAAAGTAATTCATGCCGACAAGAGTATATACTTCTACCTTAGACTTCTCTCCTCAATTCTAGATGTATGTATCTTACTGCCTCCTTGACAGACTTGGACACGTATAAAACAACTCAAATTATCATGACTCAATCCAAGCTAGAGATTTCCATTCCTGCTTCCAAAGCCTGCCTATTCCCTGGTGTCCCACATCAGTAAATGGAAATTGTATTCTTCCATTCAAGATGGTGTTTCATGTGTCCTGAATGCCTATTTTTCTCTTATATCCCTTTTGAAATATACCCACAGATTCCATCAGCTCTCTGTGAATGACAACTTCCTACCACACGCATACGCCATTGATCCAGGCTAGCAACATGACATGCTGTACCTGAGTTATTTTATCAGACTCTGAATTCATCAACTGACTTCTATCTCAATCTGCTTCTAATAGTGGATTTAAAGTATCCCCAAGTGTAGAATACGAAGTAATTATTCTAAAATTGAAGTCAGATCAAATTCTTCTTCTACTCAAGCTTTCAGCAAAATATGGCATCCATATTGGACTTGCTAAAATAGTCCTATGGAATTTATAGGTCTCTGTACTGATTCTCTGAAGGCTCCCAGTACTTTTCTTATTATATTTTCCCGTACTCTACATTTCATACATTTTATTCCAATGATAGTAGACTTATTACTTACTATTTGTAATAGATGTCAAACACAATCTTTTTCCCACACTGCTCCTTCCCTTGGTGCTTGAACTCCACACAGCTTCATGTCTCACTCACTTATTCTGTCAAGTCTTTGATTAAATGTCACATTGCCAACCTCAAACCACGTAAGTCATCATTACTGCTTAGTTTTGCTTCTCCCTGGTATTTCCTGTAATGATTCTCATTTTCATTTTCTTCTAGGGCATTTATCAACAACCAGCATTGTGTATTCCATTTCTTAATTGTTTTCAGTGAGAACTTTACCCACAGAATCATCTCTTCATCCCACTTGTATGTGTGTGTGGTCACATATTGGTGTGAGTACACTTACCCATTTGGGCATGTGGGGAGGCCAGAGGTTGATATCAGGATGTCTGTCCTTCCTCCATTGCTTCTCCATATTGTTTCTTTGAGATTCTTATTGAACCCAAAGATTATCTTTTTGGTTTAGACTGGCTGACCAGTGAGGCCCTGGGGTCTTATTGTCTCTGCCACCAAACACTGGGGTTATGGCATGTGTACTTTCATATTTGACTTTTTTAAAATTTTATTGATTTTTATTGAGCTCTACACTTTTCTCTGCTCCCCTCCCTTGCCCCTCCTCTTCAGCTTTCTTCCTAGTTCTCCATGCTCCCAATTTACTCAGGAGATCTTGTCTTTTTCTACTTCCCATATAGATTAGATCTATGTATGTCTCTCTTAGGGTCCTCATTGTTGTCTAGGTTCTCTGGGATTGTGATTTGTAGACTAGTTTTCTTTGCTTTATGTTTAAGCACCATTTATTATTAAGTACATGTAATAATTGTATTTCTGGGTCTGGTTACCTCACTCAAAATGATGTTTTCTAGCTCCATCCATTTGCCTGCAAAATTCAAGATGCCGTTATTTTTTTCTGCTGTGTAGTACCCCATTGTGTAAATGTACCACATTTTCCTTATCCATTCTTCTCTGGTTGAGGGGCATTGAGGTTGTTTCCAGGTTCCAGCTATGACAAACAAAGCTGCTATGAACATAGCTGAGCACATGTCCTTGTGGCACAATTGAGCATCCTTTGTAAATATACCCAAAAGTGGTATTACTGGGTCTTGAGGAAGGCTGTTTCCTTATTTTCTGAGAAATTGCCACACGACATCCAAAGGGGTTGTACCAGCTTGCATTCCTACCAGCAATGCAGGAGTGTTCCCTTTTCCCCACAACCTCTCCAGCATAAGTTGTCATCAGTGTTTTTGACTCTTACATGGGCTCTTGGGGTCTGAACTCAGGTCTTCATGCTTGGACAGTAGGTAATTTGCCCACTTCATTTTTTTATTGTTTGAGTCACTCTTTTGGAACATAAGTTCAATGAGGATGGGAATTTCATCTAATTACCTCTAAATCATGCATATCTTGCATAGATCAACAAACTGCCGATATAGGTGGGACAGTTTCAAATTTTCTGCTTCAGAGTGAGAGTATGAGCAAGGAATTCATGACCATGAGGGGGTCATCCACTGAGACAGTTTGCTTGAACTAATGGGAACTCACCAACTCCAATTGGATTGGGAGTGAATGAACATGCAAACAACCAAGCCCCTCTGAAGGGGGTTAACAGCTGGGGCAGACTGAGGGGTCACTGATAGTGACACTGGGATGTGTCTCTACTGCATATACCGGCTTCATGGGATCCCAGTCTCTTTGGATGTAAACCTTGCTCAACCTAGATGTAGTAGGGAGGGCCTTGGACTTTCCACAGGCGGGGTGCATGGCACTCCCCTAGGGTTGGAGGGGTGGGGGGA
>PVIU01006058.1:0-11385 GCA_004026605.1 Ondatra zibethicus | reverse complement strand
ACAGATATCTCTGTCATTTCTAAAGTTTTGAAAGTTGCTTAAAATGCACTTCCTGTTTACTTAGGTAATATTACATCCTTTTGCGTTCTTTGATGAAGTTGAAGACTATAGATAGTTATAATTGTAGTTTTTCTTAATTATAATAAAAGATAAATTAGATATAAAACTTCAGACTCACAAAGATAGGATAGATGATAAGACTATTTTCTTTAATTTAGTCAATACAAATAGACTAAATATTGTAACAGTTATTCTTGCTTAATAGCCATTTTGTTGTATGTAATTTCACTATCTTATAGCTAACACCATCTTTTTCAATTAGGCAGAAAAGAAGAGATAATGTAGGATACCCTTCTGTATGCTGTGAATATGTTTTATTACCATTGGCTGATAAAGAAGCTGATTTGGCCATTAGCCAGGTAGAAAAGAGTCAGGTAGGAAAACCAAGCAAAGATAAAGTAAAAAGGAAGGTGGAGTCTGGAAGACGCCAGCAGCTGCTGGAGAAGCAAAATATGAAGTAGCAAAGCCACCAGCCTTGTGGTAAAATATAGAATAATAGAAATGGGTTCATTTAAGTTGTAAGAGCTAGTTAGTAATAAGCCTGAGCTAACAGGCCAAATAGTTTGTAATTAATATTAGCCTTAGAGTGGTTATTCAGGAACTGGTGGATGGGAGAGAAGCCTCTAGTTGCAAATGGCATCCACCACCAGGTGTGGATCCACATAAGACCTGAAAAAGTTTTAAAATGGTTCTAAACATACAAAAACAGAGCTGATTGGGCTTCCTAGTCTCTTGATCTCATTCTAAGGATTCCTGGAGGCAGAACTGCCATTTCAGACTGAGGTAAGAGCCAGTGACTGGTTGTTTTGCTTTCTTGTCCTTCAGGTTGAACCCCAAAATCTGACTCTGGGTTTTTATAAATTGTGCTACATTTGACAGTTAAGAATTATTTGAGGACTGATGGAATGATTGAAAAGAGGTCATCCAAGATACTTGTCTTGGCACTATGGATTGGGTAGTGAACAAGGTCTGGTCATTGCTCATAAGACAATCATATTGTCTCAGTAATTAGCATTCTTATTTTTACTAAGTTATAACTCAAATTTCTTTTATGATCCTTGAAAATGAAGTGTAATGATAAAGAGAGGAAATGTACAGTGGTCTGACATTACAACACCTAAGGAAAGAGAAGGGTAAAACAACACAGGTTGTTCCAAAATTTGTCCTTTGGTTTATATTTATAATGCACCATCAATGAAAGGAAACCGGAAGCAAAGCCAAACTTCCAGGATAGTTATTAGTCATGCAGACACTTCAAAAATTCATTTAAATGGCTTCAAAGGAATGTTTTGAGAATTTCGCATAATGTATTTTGCCCATATTCACTCCTACTTCTGCTCCTGCCTCTGCCCAGTTGTGCCCCCACCTCTTTATTCCCCTGCCAATGTCCTGTCCTCTTTTCACTTCTTTTCTTTTTTAAATAACTTGAGTAGAATTTGTGCTACCCACATATTCCTGGATATGGGACTATGCACTGGAATGTGGTCAACTTATCAGGGGCTATTCTGTTACAGGAAACTGAATCTACTTCCTTCAGAAGTCATCAACTGTCCATGTCTTCAATTAGTAGTGAGAGCTCTTGAGCCCCTTCTCACTCAGTGCTAAAACGTTGACTTGCTTGATCTTGTATAGGAAACCACAGTTGCTGTGCATTTATAAGTACTATAGCTCTATAATGTCCATAAGAATCTATTTCATTCCAGTATTCCCAGACCTCTGGGTCTTAAAACTTTTCCATCACTTCAGTGATCCTGAACTTTGGGGACAGGGTTTTCTATAGATGCTTCATTTGTGGCTGAGTACTCCACTAACATTTATTCTCTACACTTTGACCCGTGATGAGTTTCTGCCTTAACTAATGTTTACTGCACAATGAAATTCCCATGATAATGTCTGAGAACTCTACTGGTCTATGGTTATAGAGACACTTATGTAGCAAACAGTTTGATACATGCCCACTTATTAGAATAATAGTAGTAGGTTCACCCTTGGGGCCTGTGAGCTCCTCTACAATGACCTGCGGCAGATTTACAGTGCCTGATATGTGTTTCTGTCTGTGGAGCAGGTCTTGAATTCAATCAGAAAGTAGTTGGTTATCCCTATAACATCTGTGCCAATACTGCACCCATTGTCATATCTTGTCACATCAGTCATTATTCCAGCTCATGGCGTTTGAAGCAGGATAAGTCTGTGGATGACTTCCCCCCCAGAAGCCTGCATAGAACTCTCTAGTACTATAAAAGCAAGCCAGGAAGGAACATCCTGGTCAAGAGTAATACTGTAGCAAATCCATTTGCATGCACGTGTGTATGTGTGTGTGTGTGCGTGCTCGTGCATGCGCGTGTGTGCACAGACATGGAGAGGACAATCTTGAGTATGATTCCCCCTCAGGAACCTTATATTTTTAGATAGAATCTCTCACTACAATATGGGACTTTCCAGTTGGGGTGGCTGGCCGAGCAAAAATCCCCAGGGATCTAGGGCTGGAATGCTATATGAGCCACCATGTCTGTCTTTTTACAAAGGTGCTGGTGATCAAGTTCAAGTCTATTTGTATGACAAGCCCTTTACTTTTTATTGACAGAGTTAACTTTGCAGTAACCCAAACAATGCGTTCTTTACCCAGTGTTGTTCTTACAGCATACCTGTGCATGGAAACTTGGCATCTTACCATCTGCTTTTTTCCATTGACTGTCTGCTCTTTCTGGCTTATAAACATGTCCGAGGTTTCATGTGTGGCAAATCCAGGGATCATCACATATTACCTAAACTCTCAAGTGCAGCTTGGAAAGTTTGAAATATTTTTCCCTATCTCTCTAGAAAATTATTGGGTTGTCTTTTACCACCGACCTCTTTGCTATCCATTTTAAAAAGCTGGCTTATGTCAGACAATATTCAGAGAGTGAGGAACCTTAGAACACTTAGTACTAAATGGAGTCTCTTCATCAAATCCCTTCCCTCAGGTCTCAGGGAACTCTCCAGAAGATGCAGCAGAGAGAATATAAGAGCTAGTGGGGATGGATAACACCAAGGAAACAGGCCTTCTGAACACAGGAGCACTCATACACGTATGAGCTCACAGGGACTGTGGCAGCATGCATTGAGCCTGTATGAGTCTACACCGGATAAGGGTCCCAGTTCTGAGGGGAGAAGTGGTGGACACAAGCTATCATCTCTAATCCAGAAGCTATTTCTAATTGGTAACCACTCAGAAATGAAAAATAAGTCATCTTCAGTGCAGTCTCGTTGGGGGAAACAAATAACTTTTTCCCCCCGAGACAGGGTTTCTCTGTCACTTTGGAGCCTCTCCTGGAACTAACTCTTGTAGACTAGGCTGGCCTTGAACTCACAGAGATCCATCTGTTTCTGCCTCTGCCTCCTTGGGAATAAAGGCATGCACCACTGCCTGACTGGGAAACAAATAACTTTTAGGGGCAAAGGGCAGGCCCCATACCCAGCAGTTGGTGGCCAACACAAATGAACTCAAAGTTGTCTTTGGAAATTCTCGTTCTCATAATATTTTCTCAGGATTTTTTTTTTAACCTTGCAGGTCCTTTGTGTATGTGGCTTCCAGTTTGGGGGTTTATGGGATTCCTGTATGTACAAATGTATATATCTCCATGTCTATACGTGTTTCTTGTGTTTTTTCTTTGGCTCTTTTTTTTTTGTTTGTTGTTTGTTAGTTTCATCCTACTCTGGCTTGTTTATTTTGTTTTATTTTATTATCATTATTTTTAGATGTCTGTGTTTTTTCTAATGTGTAGGTGGAAACTGCTTGTTCATTCTTGACTGCCCAGACCTGAAATAATCACACAGAAACTATATTAATTATAATACTGATTGACCAATAGCTTAGGCTTCTTATTAACTAACTCTTATATCTTAAATTAATGCATTCCTATTATTTTATATTTTATCACGAGGCTTGTGGTTTACTGGTAACCCTGGGTGTCTTTCTCCTTCAGTGGCTACACGGCATCTCCTCTACTCTGCTTGCTTTTTTTCCTCTATTTCTGCTTGGAATTCCTGCCTTGTTCTATTCTGCACTGCAATAGGCCCAAAGCAGCTTCTTAATTAACCAATGGTAATAAAACATATTCATAGCATACAGAGGAAAATCCCACATCAGTTCAGGGTGTGGATCTGGTTGGGAGGGGAGGTAAGGAGGATGTCAGAGAAGATGGGGAAAAGAAAACCAATCAAAATATATTGTATAAAAAAACAATTTTCATTAAAAGAAAAATAAAAACAGAGACAAAAAATAAATAAAAGCTAGATTATGTAGGAATAATAGATTCTTTTTCTTACTCTACAGGCAATTCTCCAGCATCTTTGAGCGTAAAGATGCCATTGGTACGAGCCTTGCAGCATAGAGGAGCATCAGCATCTTCAAGATTCCTTGAAGGCTTGCTGACATTTCAGGGTTGGCCTAGGACCATGATTGCTTCTGCTCTGGAAGTGGATTTTTCATTTCAAGCTGTATGTTTCTAGGATTCAGGAGGAATAACAATGTTTCATAAGCAACTGTGAGAGCCCCACAGTAGTAGAATACTGAATACATATTTTACTTCTTTCTGTGTATGCATCCATATGTACATGTTTATGTGGGTGTGTGCACATAAAAGCAAATGCATATGCATGTGTCCATGGAGCTCAGGGCTTGATGCTAAGTGTCTTCCTTTGGCTTGCTCCATTTTTTAAGTTTTGCAATACAGTCTCTTTGTGAACCCAGACCACAGTAATTTGGCCAGGCTGGCTTGTCAGTGAGCTCCTGGAGATCCTCCTGTCTCTTTATCTGCAGCAATGGGATTATGCCAACCCAACTTTTTACATGTGTAAAAAACTCAGGTCTTCATGTTTGTTTGGCAAACACTTTATTGACCTATCACCACAGCCGTTGCTTTGCTTAAGACTAAGTTAGTAATAGTGGATGATTAGCATTTGCTTGAGTAATTCATGGATACGAGGTACAGTAGCAATAGCTGTTGTGACAGAGAAGATACAGGTATGCCTTATCCTATAGCTTATCCTTAAACTTAAACTGAAAGTTTCTTCCTCTTCTTACCAAGCAATGTCTTTTAAATGGGGACAGGTTCTGTTTGAATTACCTTGGTCTGGTGTTTTCTGGTCACTCAAAGGCAACTGCACAGATGGATCTAACCAAAGTGTTAGAGAACCAATAGTGATCCCTTTAAGATGGTTATTGGGTGATCACTGGGTACCCTGATAGTTGTTATGATTGGACCATCCTTGCAAGATGATTAAAAAAAAAGTTTTTATAGCCCCTAAAGTCAGGTGGTTTACAGGTATCATGGGAATGGATAGGGAAATACACAGAGACATTGGGACAGTTCTCTATTGCTGGATGCTTTAAGATGCTGGACTTTAGCCAACTCAACCATTATTCCCCTATTTTTATTTAAGACCATCTCTCCCCAAAAAATTTCCTTTTCAGTCTTGGAATCTTAGCTTGGTATATGCAAAAAATAATAAAACTTAGTTTTTAGTCTTATAAATTTTTCCTGAATTATACTTAGTTTTTGAAATGTAAGAGGCAAACACCTGAATGCCTTTCTGCCCTGCTTCACACTGACGTAGTTCCTTAAGGCATAGTGTGAATCTTTTGCAGCTTCCAGGGCCCAGAAAAGTGTAAGTGGAGATTGTGCTTATGTTTTCTGGCTGCCCAGACCCAAATAATCACACAGAAGCTATATTAACTATATTAATTACAACACCGACTCAGGCATATTTCTAGCTAGCTCTTATATCTTAAATTAACCCATTTCTATTAATCTATGTATCATCACGAGGCTGTGGCCTACTGGTAAAGTTCTGTGTCTTTCTCCTACAGCAGCTACATGGCGTCTGCCTGATTCTCCTTCTATCTCCCAGCATTCAATTTAGTTTTCCCGCCTAGCTCTATTCTATCCTGCCATAGGACAAAGCAATTTTTTTATTAATCAATGGTAATAAAACATATTCACAACATACAGGAAAGGGTCACAGAGTTCCTGTGCGTGAGGTAGAAGTGGAGGGAGGAAGTCAGTAGATCAGAGTTGAGACTATCCTTTCCTATAAACTGCTTAATTTGCTACATTCTTGTCAATACCACATCAAACCCACTGTCAGACACTCCCTCACAACCCTATAGAAAAGGTACTGTTTTCTGATTTAGCAGATGAGCAAAGGAAGTCCCTAAAAGTTAAGAAATGTGTGCAACACTGATAAATAGGATAATGGGCATTCAAACTCCTAGCTTTCAAACTTCCAAATCAATTTGCTTAACCATAAATTGGTTACCCCCAGCCTAGAGAGATGATGTGTTTTGTGGAAATAATGCTCTCACTTCATTTGTCTGGTTTTAACACCAGGTTAGGAGCAAGAGCTTGCAAACTGGTATTGCGAGGTAAACATTTCCTCTGGTTTAGACCTGTGTCTAACAGCACACAAATTACTGGAATATTAAGAGGATGGGCCTCCTTTTGCTGTCTGAGTCAGTGCATAGGCGTCAGCTTTTCTTTTATTTGCTGGGGGTGTCTCCTGTGGACTCCTTAGGGATTTGCAGGCGCCCAGCCTGCATCCAGCACTGTCCTGCCTTAGGAGGCTATTGAAGAACAGCAAGCAATTGTTTCCCTTCCATTTCACTCATAACGGTCTCTGCTTTCACCTGGGCCTCCTTCTAGTAAACTATTCTTTACCTTCCTCTGGATGGCTACTCTGGCCCAATGCCATCTCCAGAGGAAAACAAGAAGCCTTCCCTTCTATAGCTCCCTTAGTAGATAAAGATTTTTGGCACGTCTTCAAGGATGTTGTAGGTGAATTATCCACTTCTGTGCTTTCTTCCATTTTCTTCTATGACATTTCTTCCACTCTTCATTATTCCTTGCAACTTTTGTTGATGACAAAAGATACCCTCCATTTACATTTGAAAAAGGGTAGCGGGTGCTGTTACAAAGGCAGAACAATACCTCCTGAAGCTCAGCTTCAGTCCCACTTAGTTTTATTCTCATTTAATATTTTAATAAAGACTACTTTCAATACCTGATGCTGCGTCTGTGAAGTTTATGATGCATCTTTTACATTCATTTCCACGTTTAAATTCTAATATCTTCCCTCTCACCCCAGAGCAGCTTAATCCACTGCAGGTAACACCTTCTCTTGATGCTGAAAACAGTAGTTGTAAGGTAAAAGTGGGGCTTTCAGTTTAAATATGAGCAAGGGACGCATCAAGGAAGGTGTTCGATGTCCTAGTCTCCAGTTTCTCACTTCTAAGTCATTGCTATGTGCGCCTGAATTTAGAATTTGGTTATTCGATAATTTGGGGGGATTAGGGAAGAATTGAGTCATTTGCGCTAGATGACTGAAAAAAATCAATAAAGAACACCTTCTGTAGCCCCAGTGGTGATGGTACCAGGAGAAGTCAGATGGCCTAGGACCTGGCTAGGTTTAAAGTTAGATAGAAGAACTTTTTTCAAAGACAGATTTATACTAAGGAGGCATGTTGAGATTGTTGTATAAACGGCTAATGTCAGTTTATCAGTTCACAAATAGAAATGTAATCATCTGCTCTGGAATATGTTAAATGGTAAAAGCCAGCACATGGATTCTCATGATTTCTCTGTGTAAAGGTTTGCATGGGAAACTGAACTGTAACCAGAAGTAGGCATGGTAATCATGAGCTTTGCATAAACAGGGTCACATGTACTACAACATTCAGCTAATATTATTTGACGCAGTGGTGGCTCTCCACCCAGGTTCTGGCCCCAGGATTATTAGGGTAAGTGAAATTTTCAGGAGCTTGGGACAAGTGAGGTCTGGTAACCAGATGCTTATTCTAAGTACTTAGGAGGCTGAAGCAAGTAAATCGACAAGTTCAAGGCCAGTTTAGGAAATCTCACAAAACTCTGTCTGTCTGAAATTAAAGACTAAAAATATAGACCTGGTGATAGAATTCAGTGATGCACAAGGCCCTACATTCAGATCCCAGAACTATGTGGGACACAATGCAGCTACTATTACTGCTGCTGTAATAATAAATATAATGATAATTATTAGAAGTATTATTGTTGTTATTTATTAAGGATTTTATAATAGTGCCATTTTTCTCAAAGTCAATTGGGCAAGATTCTACTTAGTGTTGTTTGCAATCACACCACCAAAACGAATTCTGGCTATTTATCTTTGTTTGGGGAATCGAGGACGATTGATTCCCTTTTCCAATTGGCTTTTGCATCTAGGCAAATGCTTGCTCTGGCAGGGTGCTTTTAACTTTAGACTACTTGAGCTGTGCTTTGCTTTAACACGCAGTGGTCACACACATTTCTTAATGTAGAATCTTGTTATTTTCTTTGCAAACATCAAGAAGTTCCTGTTATTTTTATCTTACATTCCATGTGTTCTCCCCTCCCAAAGAAACAAATTAATGGGCAAAAAAAGGTTTATCTCTATGTGTATAATTGTATGTAGATATAAAAGGTTTCATGGAAACAAGGAGTTGTGGATTATGACAGAGGAGAGGAACTGTTTCCCCTGATTGTAGCCCAGAATGATCTCTATGAAGTAGAGTCATGATGTGCCAGTACCTTTCAGAGACTTCTGTTTCTTCCAAGTTCTAGCCTAGTTCTCCTTTGGTGTGTGCTTCGTCTGTGAGCTACTCTGTTCACCACGGACTTTTAGAGGGCTTTCCATTCAGGGGATCCCAACTACCATCCTGCTTTAAAAATTGCCTTTTGGAGCCTTGATGCAGGGGCAGGAGCTCATTTCTACCTCAACTGGAGGTGCCATGCATGCTTTGTTCAAGCCCATGGGAGGCCTGCCCTTCTGAATGGAGACAGAGGAGGAGTGGATGGGGAGTGAGTAGCTGGGAAAGGAGAGAGGGGAGGGAATGAGAGGAGAGGAGAGAAGGGAAATTCTGTTTGGGATGTAAAATAAATGAAAAGAAGAAAAAATGTTAGTAAAATAAAATAAAAACCCTGCCTTCTGGTGTTGTAGCTTTTAGGATAAAGCTCCAACTCAGCTCAGCGGTTAGTCAACCTGCTGCTAGGCTTCCCTTTCATAGTGGTCATTTATTTCAGCCTTTTTTTTTTTTTTTTTTTTTTTTTTTTGCTTTGCCACCCATGCCTTCTTAATCAAGCACAAACACCAGAAACATATCTCAGCCTTCTCTCCTTTCATTTAAATGCACATGGTGATTAGGATTAAACATGATTTTTGCTGATCACTATAGATGATAATAGAGAGGTGTGATATTTAAAAGGCAAATTTATTTAGAAATTTTGGGCTTTTAAAAATGACTTCTCAGTTGAATTTCTAGAGAGTTATTACTTACTGTTAACCAGAGTGCCGTTCTCACCATCTTTTTTAAGTTGAGCAGGGATGGGAAAAGAGAGACCCCTTTCAGAAGTAAGCAAATCTGTGTGTTCACCCAAAGTAGATCCAGGGCTTTTCAGTGGAGTTAATCTATAATGTAATTTTATTATTTACAAATGCTATTTTAAAAATTATTTTGCTGAGGGACAATTTATTTTCAGAATTTTTAAAGTATAAATTTATGAGCTTTCCTTTGTTTCTGGTTCTGCAGCCATGGTTATTTGCTTTCAGTAGGTGTTCCATCTTTCTCCAGCAACCGGTGAAGGGAGAAATGTTTCTCTGCTTCTTTACAATCTCTCCTCCCATCCTGGGTACCATTTCTCTCTTCTCAGATGCCTGACTTCTCAGAAAAATCTGGATTCACCTTTGCTTCCTTCCTTCCCTAGCTCTGTTATTTAGCACCTAATTTTTCCTCTAAGGGTTAATAATTCATGATTGGGGAAAATTAACTGAGATGGTATTTGTAAAACATATAACATGTTCCTAATGTAGATCTACATGGAAAAGATGAGGTTTCCATTTCCAGAATGTTTCTCATTTTGTAACACATAACCATGGGTCTTCAGTCAAACTTGGCTTATGGTTACCCACAGCCACTTTGTCTTGTCATTCTAGTTACATTCTCCCTATAATAAAAGTCATTAACTTGCCCTGGTACAGAACTACCTCCTTCCTTCAACAGAGAGTTCTTGCTTAAGTGTCACTCTCCCTCCTGTGATGGCAGGGATAGAAGTGGTACTTCCTGCACAGGCCGCTGTGAGGGTACACTGATTAGTTCCTGTAGATCTCAGAGAGCACAGAGCCCACATTGAGACTCCACCAGCACTAGCTCTGTCATCTCTTTTGATTGTTTTTGTTAGTGCCCAGCACTGGGCTTTGCACAGAGCCAAGCTCGATATGGACTATCTGAGCAAGAGCAGGCAAGAGGGAGGAATGCATGCTTTTCTTCTCATGACAGCTGCAGAACATCATAGAAATAAATAGCACTGCAATTAACCCCTGCTATCTCCACGTTCCTTTTTGCAGTGACATTTCTGTTTTCTTGCTGGAAGCCATCTCTGTGCATGACATTCTGAAGGTACTAACTTTCTTCCCTCAGCTTCACAGTGAGAAAACTGTCAATAACTGTTCACTCAATATTTCCTATTTCCTATGCATTACAACAGTAGGTTAACAGGATGGACAATGAGCAAAGTTCCATCAATACTTGTCAGACTTGGGCCTTTTGTTAGCTCTTCTGAAATAACCATGTGATTATTTGCTCCAGGATTGTTGACTTATTTAGATATAAACCTGGAGCTGGCGGTGGCCATGCTTGTTCTAACAAAGGAGCACCCACCTGAGAGCAGAGCTAAGCCCTCTTGAGCCCTGACATAGCTAGTCCTGAATCCAGATCTACTCCTGAACCTTTCTCTTGTGTGTGAAACTGTAAATGTGGTCCAAGCAATCCTAGGGATCTTGGTATTCGCCTGGGTACTCCCAAGGCAGAAATTAAAAAATTCACAACAATTAGACTTTATGTCTCTATTTTCAATGTCATTTTCTGAGGAAGATAAAATGGAATTTGAAAAACTAAATTATGAGTGTCAGGCCAATAAATTGAATCTAGGTGCAGGGATGAGAATGTAACCATTTTATATGAACTCAGACACTGAAGACATTTATAAGAATATGAAACAATCACTATCTTCTAATTTTTTGTTGAAGTATATAGTTACTTTTTACATAAAAATTTAAAGTAATTCTTGGAATCAATTTCTAATGTAGTAACTACAATCTATATCAAGAAACACTTTTTGGAATAAGTTCTTCAGTTCTTATAAGTTATTAAGTTCTTATAAGGAGGATTCTACAGTCAAAATATTTATTAAGCTTTGAATTATTCAAACCAATAAATTCTTTACATATATACATGCAGAGGTGTAGCTGAATTCTAATTGGCCTTAATAATAAAAA
>PVIU01006057.1:40077-106002 GCA_004026605.1 Ondatra zibethicus | reverse complement strand
ATCTTCCCTGCTCCAATATCTGCCCTTCCTCCATCTCCACCCTCCCACTCCCCCAAGCTCCCCCCAGTCCTTCCCTTCTCCCTTCTCTTTCCCCCTCTCCCCCTCCCCTACCCTCACCCCTACCCTCACCCCTGTGTTCCCAACTTTTGCCCGGCTATCTTGTTTGCTTCCAATTTCCAGGAGGATCTATACATGTTTTCTTTGGGTTCACCTTGCTATTTGGCTTCTCTAGGCTTGTGAACTATAGGCTTAATGGTGTAGGAGGGTCTTCTGTTTGTATATTGCCCTCATTGGTTAAATAAGGAAAACTGCCTTGGACTTTTGGTAGGACAGCCCTTAGGTGGGCGGAGTAGATAGAAGGGAATGCTGTGAGAGAGAAGGCAGTAGAGCAGACGCCATGCTTCTCTAGCACAAGATGGACACTGGTTAGATTCATGCCGGTAAGCCACCACTCAAGTGGTGATACACATTAATGGAGATGGGCTAAAATAATATGTGAGAGTTAGCCAATAAGGGGCTGGAGATAATGGGCCAGGCAGTATTTAAATGAATACAGTTTCCGTGCAATTATTTCGGGTACACACCGGGAGCTGGATGGCACAAGGGGCCCGGCGCCGGGAACGCAGCCCGAGCCCCTCATTACTACAGCTTAATGTCCTTTGTTTATGGCTAGAATCCACTAATGAGTGAGAACATACCATATTCATCTTTTTGGGTCTGGGTTATCTCACTCAGGATAGTGTTTTCTATTTCCATCCATTTGCATGCAAACATCAAGATGGCATTGATTTTTTACCACTGAGTAGTATTCTAATGTGTATATTCCACACTTTCTTGATCCATTCTTCCATTGAGGGGCATCTTGGTTGTTTCTAGGTTCTGGCTATTACAAATAATGCTGCTATGAACATAGTTGAACAAATGCTTTTGTAGTATGATTGGGCATCTCTTGGCTATATTCCCAAGAGGGTATTGCTGGATCTTGAGGTAGGTTGACTCCCAATTTCCTGAGAAACCGCCACACTGATTTCCAAAGTGGTTGGACCAGTTTGCATTCCCACCAGCAATGGATGAGAGTTCCCCTTACTCCACATCCTCTCCAGCATAGGCTATCATTGGTGTTTTTGATTTTAGACATTCTGACAGGTGTAAGATGGTATCTCAAAGTTGTTTTCATTTGCATTTCCCTGATCACTAAGTAAGTTGAACATGACCTTAAGTATCTTTTGGCCATTCAAACTTCTTCTGCTGAGAATACTCTATTTAGATCAGTACCCCATTTTTAAATTGGGGTATTTAGAATTTTAATGTCTAGTTTCTCGAGTTCTTTGTATATTTTGGAGATCAGACCTTTGTCTGTAGTGGGGTTGGTGAAAATCTTCTCCTATTCAGTAGGATGCCTTTTTGTCTTAATGACTGTGTCTTTTGCTTTACAGAAGCTTCTCAGTTTCAGGGGGTTCCATTTATTCATTATTGCTGTTATTGTCTGTGCCACTGGGGTTATACATAGGAAGTGGTCTCCTGTGCCCATGCATTGCAGGCTACTTCCCACTTTCTCTTCTATCAGGTTAGTTTTATATTGAGGTCTTTAATCCATTTGGACTTGAGTTTTGTGCATGGTGATAGATAAGGATCTATTTTCATTCTCCTACAGGTTGACATCCAGTAATGCCAGCAACATTTGTTAAAGATGCTTTCTTTCTTCCATTGTATAATTTTAGCTTCTTTTGAAATATGAGGTGTTCATAGGTTTGTGGATTAATATCCAGGTCTTTGATTCGATTCCATTGGTCAATGTCTCTGTTTTTATGCCAATACCAAGCTGTTTTCATTACTGTAGCTTTGTAACAGAGTTTGAAGTCTGAGAAATTAGGCCTCCAGAAGTTCCTTTATTGTATAGGATAGTTTTGGCTATCCTGGCCTTTTTGTTTTTCCATATAAAGTCAGTTATTGTTCTCTCAAGGTCTATGAAGAATTTTGTTGGGATTTTGATGGGGATTGCATTTTTGGAGTCACTTATGTACACTACCATATCATCTGCAAATAACAAAAGTTTGGCTTCTTCCTTTCCAATTCATATCCCCTTGATTTCCTTATGTTGTCTTATTGCTTTTGCTAGAACTTCAAGCACTATATTGAAGAGATATGGAGAGAGTGGACAGCCTTGTCTTGTTACTGATTTTAGTGATAATCGCTTTGAGTTTCTTTCCATTTAATTTGATGTTAGCTGTCGGCTTGCTGTATATTGCTTTTATTATATTTAGATATGACCCTTGTATACCTACTCTCTCCAAGACCTTTATCATAAAGGGGTGTTGAATTTTGTCAAATGCCTTTTCAGCATCTAATGAAATGATCATATGTTTTTTTCTTTCAGTTTATTTATATGATGGATTACATTGATAGATTTTCATATGTTGAATCAGCCCTGCATCTCTGAGATAAAGCCTACTTGATCATAATGGATGATTTTTTTGATGTGTTCTTGAGTTCGGTTTGCCAGTATTTTGTTGATAATTTTTGCATCGATGTTCATGAGTGAGACTGGTCTGTAATTCTCTTTCTTGGTTGCGTCTTTGTGCGGTTTTGTATCAGGGTAACTGTAGCTTCATAAAAAGAGTTTGGCAATGACTCTTCTGTTTCTATTATGTGAAACACATTAAAAAGTATAGGTATTAGCTCTTCTTGGAAGTTCTGGTAGAATTCTGCATTAAAACCATCTGGTCCTGGGCTTTTTTTGGTTGGGAGGTTTTTGATGACAGCTTCTCTTTCCTCACAACTTATACGTCTGTTTAAATTGTTCACCTGATCTTGCTTTAATTTTGGTATATGGTATTTATCTAAAAAACTGTCCATTTCTTTTACATTTTCCAATTCTGTGGCATACAGGCTTTTGTAGTAAGACCTAATGATTCTCTGAATTTCCTCAGTGTCTGTTGTTATGTCCCCCTTTTCATTTCTGGTCTTGTTAATTTGAGTTTTCTCTCTCTGCCTTTTGATTAGTTTGGATAAGGGTTTGTCGATCTTGTTGATTTTCTCAAGGAATCAGCTCTTTGTTTCATTCATTCTTTGGATTGTTTTCTGTGTCACTATTTTGTTGATTTCAGCCCTCATTTGATTATTTCCAGTCTTCTACTCCTCCTGGGTGAGTCTGCTTCTTTTTTTTCTAGAGCTTTCAGGTATGTTGTTAAGTCACTAATGTGTGCTTTCTCCATTTTATTTATGTGGGCACTAAGTGCTATGAACTTTCCTCTTAACACTGCTTTCATAGTGTCCCATAGGTTTGGGTATGTTGTTTCTTTATTTTCGTTGAGCTCAAGGAAGACTTTAATTTCTTTCTTTATTTCTTCCTTGACCCAAGAGTTGTTCAGTAGCTGTCTGTTGAGTTTCCATGAGTATGTAGGCTTTCTGGGGGTGGAATTGTTGTTAAATTCTAACTTTACTCCGTGGTGATCCGATAAGACACAGGTGGTTACTCCAATTTTTTTGTATCTGTGGATGTTTGCTTTTTTAACAAACTCACAATTTGCCTTCCAATAACTTGCCCTATGTTTATGATTCAAATTATTAATCAGTGGGACCATATATCACCTGCTCATTTTGGAACACCAAAAGTGAATGGATTTTTATATTGGTCTATAATATAGCCACTGTATCTCCACAGAAGGCATGATACTTATGTGTCTGGCATAAATTCTAAACCAGAGGGTCAGAAATATAATAAACTGGACACCATAATACTGCTTCTCCTGACTCTTATTCTAGATTGAGCTGTCTCTTCATGAATACTTTCTTCAGCTGAACTTCCAGCCTCCCATTTCCACACCCAGCATTTGTAAACAATGGATAAGCAACAGTAATTTCTGTTGGGAATAATCTATTCTTTAGCATTAAAAGACAATGCTTTCAAAACCTTTAGCTGCTGGCTGTTTTGATCTTTAATATTAGAGAATTGTAAGTGTGAGTCTGACTGATAGCAGGGGGTCTTAGAGGACACCTGGCAGAGAAACTCTTGGGTTTGAAGTTTGAAATGGGATAAAATGTTGAGCTAGATTTCAAAACCACTGCACTACACACTTAATCCTGGTAGTCCAAGAGGAAAGCTGTTCAGCTGTACTATAACTGAATGTATGTGTGTGTTCATGTACGTAATACTGTATGTGTATTGCATGTATGCTGCATGAGTGTGACTGGATGTGTAATTAAGCAAATATTTTCCTTATATACTTAAAATTTTAGATTTGTTGGAAGTGAACCAATTATATATAGATGCTCAATAGTTATTAAGTACTTCTGAAGGTCTTGAATAAATAAAATTATTTTTCTTAATTCTTCCTGTTTTTAGAGCCAAGAGACTTGGATATCATATAAAATTTCAGATTGAAATATCAGGTAGATGTTAATTACAGATTCAGTAGACTGTCATGCATAGCTTATTTCCATTCAGTATTCTTGTTGTCAGTCACAATTCTCCTAAAATTTTATCCTAATATAACGATATTCTCAAACACCTGACTATTTTATAGATTTTGAAGTCAGTTCTGTTTCTTCTCCCTGAAGGTTTTGATATACATACATACATACATACATGCATACATGTATAATATGTTTGCTATAAATCATAAGTTGGTGTAATCATGACTACATTTTCTATTTAAGTCATAGAAAGCTAATACAGTCACAGGAAGAATTTTTAATTATGAGAAATTTAAGTATTGCCCATTGTTTTACTTAACCTAATAACATTACACTTAAAGTTCTCTTCACCATGTCTTGTGGCTAAACAATGACAGCTTGAGCCAGTACTGACTGCTATAGCATGTTGGGTCTATAAAATGGTCTTTTAGCATTAATGCCCTAATAAATTTTGGTGTTTGATTTTCACTCGGTGCAGTAAGTAAAACAGAGGAAAAGTCCCTCTTCCTATATATGCCTGTTTTCAAAAAAGCTCTCATAAGTATTCAACGTGTCCCATTGAATTCCCTTACCTGTGGGCCTATCTTGCTTTCCATAACATTTCATGAAACGCTTTTCCAAAGAACTTTATCCATTTACTATGGGTCTTAAATGTCACATTCTGCAGCTATCTATTTGCTGTCGTGAATAACAGCAACTGAAAGCACTTAAGGCATGATAATGCAGTTCTTAGAGCAACAAGCTACTTTAATTTCTGCAGAACCCTTTGCTCTATCTTTCCTTTGACATCAGTTTTGAATCTATATCACCATTCATAACTAGTTATATGATTCTCACTTCGAAGTACTTGCATAGCAAACGTCTGGTCTATATATTAGGTGCTTCTATATTGAAGAATGACTCTTGAAGTATACATAGGGCTAGTACTATGATGATCTGTATATGAGAAACTGGAAAGGAAACACAGGACATTACAGTCAGGCACCAGAAATATCATGTCTGGATTAGAGGGTTGAGAATAGGATGCTTAAACTTGGAATTTGATCCTACCCCATCCTTGTTCATTGGAGATTCATACTGAGGAGTGGCATCAAATTCTGTCTCAGAGTCTGTAAGGGTTGGAAACTGGTCGAACTGAGGTATGTCCCAGTCAACTGAACATCTTTGTAAGAAGCTATAAAGTGAGGTTGATCTGCAAGTATTATAAACTGCTGTGACATGAGACTTTGTTGTGTTTGCATACTTGCAATATACTTTAATGTCCAAAATTAACTGAAAAAAAATGAATTCTAGTGCCAACATTCCTCTTCCCCCTCTCGTGTCCTATGTCTGTGGTTATATGTTTATCCTTTACAGAAAATGTAATTTTATCAAATATTCTTGCTCTGAGGTATCTGGAATAAAAATCTCTAAATTAAGCTTTTTTATGGGCATGAAAATATAAAAGCTGCTGTGCAGAACCACCTTTCTTCTCTTAAGTGAGTTGCACATGCTTGTAAAACAAAAGCCAGCATAAAGGACAATGTGATTGGAGAACTCAAATTGCAATAGTTACAGAAGTGAAAGCTACAGTGGTTTGCATCATATTTTCCCGTTGCTCACATGGCCAGAGAAGGATAGCTAGAAAGACTTCAGCTGTGTATGTGCTTTTGGCATTACAAAATCAAGTCTTTTAAGTCTATTACAGAATAAAACAGAATCATTTAAAATTTTAGCAGGTATCACAGGCCTTCTTTTTCATACAGAAAACCACAACGTGCACACACACATATACATTCATGCACTCATCGACACACACACACATACATACACACAATCAAAGGAATGTGTGTGATATAAAAACACTCAAACACTTGTTCATTTGTATTGCTATACCTAAACTTAACGCAAGAGGGCAGTGTAGCTATGAACATTACCCTATACCAGGTTGTCTTCAAATTCTATGATACTTTTACAAAATAGAGAAAAAATACATTAATTTAATATAAATGTCATGCAGTTGTTTTAAAAGTACTTAGCTTGTACTTTATTGTTAAGAGATCTTAATTTCTTAGAAACTTGATACATATAGAGGAGTGAATTTGACTGATTTTATTTTTTAATGAAGTGAGAGAGGACAAATTTGAATCAAATTCTTTCATTTGCTATGATACCTTAAGGCAAAAAAGTTAGAAATATTATGGAATGATCAATAGGAACCTGGCAGAGATAAGTATTCATTTACATTTTAATAAAAATAGCTTACAAGAAGAGAAGATAGGTTTCAAGTATTTTCTAAAATCTTGTTTGAAATGTAAAAGAAAAATACAGTATTCATATTAATTTAAGAGCATGCTTGCTGCTTTTTCAGGAGCTTCTCAATGATTTCTGTTGTTCTCCTTGATTTGGGACACAGAAGACTTCCACCAACTGAAGTAAAACAAAATAAAAATATGCCACTTGAACAGTTCGAAGGAGGGAGAAAAAAAAAAACAACTGTGTAGAGTAGAAACCGGCAGTATTCATGAGAATCAGAGCTCTCCCAAGGTGCCACCTAAAATAACATACTTATAGACAGAATATCAGAAATAAAATATTTATTCATCTTACTTATTTCATTGACATGAGTTATCCAATCTAGACTTTTTGTAGAGCTGACTTAGAGATGAATTATTTGATTTTGGCATCTCTATGGTGGATAGTAAATTCCCTTGGAAAGGGCATAATTAAAGCATGATGTTTCTATTGCACCATGCTAACTTAGTACTGTAGCTGCCTCTGATTTCAGTCCACGAGCCCTGCAGTATACAACCAAGTGAATCCTATATTACACAGTGGGTGATATGAGGTCATGGTATTCAAAATACTTCCTTCTGGAAAGACTACTGCCTTTCTCACACTTGCTCTATCTGCTTCTCTTTTTGATTTATTAAAATCCCATGCCCAAGAAAAAGAAAAGATTGGTGAAAGTGGCCATTTAGTTATTAAAAGTTAGCCAAATGAGAGAGAGCATATGTGACTTGGCACAATAAATTAAAAGTCTAATTTTGCACATTTTTTATAATTCACAAAGCTGAAATTCAGAATGAGAGAAAGAAGAAACAAATGTAATGGGGGAAGGGGTGCTTTTTATTCAGTACCCTTAGATAGCATTTAGAAAAGTTGTTTGGTTTGATCCTTTTATGCAGCCCCTCATCTCCTCCATGGGGGTTTTCTGAAAGGCAGCTAAAAATATCTGAACAACTGCTTTTTATCTGTATTTCAGTTCATATACATTTCTGAAAAGTAGAAGCATAGGACAGAATAGTCTCAATCTTAACTATGGTGTAAATATTTGTTAATGGCGATTACCAGGCAATTAGTGAAACCAGGAGTAAAAGTTTGGTTCCTATTTGAAGTGGTTAAGTCATAGAAAGCGTTTTTCAGATATCTTTGGTTGAAATCTTTTGAAACTTAACATAAAATATTTTAAGAAATATGTGTGCATATTTATATATGCTTATATATGAATGCATGTGCACATTGCATTTTAGGTTTCTTGCTGCTATGAAAAATACCCAATAAGATGTTAAAGAACTAAATGTTTATTTTGCCTCACAGATTTTGGGTATAGTCGTCATGATGGGGAAGTCATGATATGAATTCTAGTTTTAATGGCAGAAGCATAAGGCAACTGGATACATCGGATCCTGCACAGGCAGAAAACTTACAGAGAAGAATGCTTCTACTCAAATTGCTTTGGTCCTTTTACCTGAGTTTAAGACCTAAGCCCATAGGTGGGTTCTTCCATCATTCTACAAAGATATAATCTCCTCAGTCAAACTTTCCCTGAAATATCATCTCATATACACCATGAACTGTGTTTCTATAGCGATTCTGAATCACTTGAAACTGAACAATAACTATCATGGATACACACAGCAAGAGTCGGGGGGAAGATACCTGCCACAAAGAACTGAAATTTAGGCATTTCCATCCTTGGCTTTGTGGCTCAATAAATATATAATACCTTAGAGTCAGATGAGGGGTGAGGTTACAATTTATTAGATATGACAGTCATGGAACCATATGTGTTTCTTGTTTTTAGAAGTTAGATAATTTGGAGCCGAGTAAGAATCATGTGCTTCTCACAAAGTACTTCTTAAGGCTGATATAGTTGAGAGATTTGGTTCAGACGCAGAAGCTGAAGTATAGAATGATCTAGCACATCCACAGACTCGAAAGTGTTTATTGCCTTCATCTGAATTTTAAGAATGTATCTGACTTCCACTCCAGAAAATGGTGAATTTTGGTATAAATTCACCTGTGAAAATTAAACTTTTTTCCACTTGATGACAATGTATAAATTTCTCTGTATGTATATATAATTGAATATATATGTGTAGTGTGTATGTGCATGTGTGTGTGTGTGTGTGTGTGTGTGTGTGTGTGTGTGTGTGTTATTTGAGGCTTTCACACACCCGGTTGTGAGTGTGGAATCATTGGACATCTTGTGTGAGTCAGTTATCTCCTTCCATCATATATGTTTCAAGGATTGAGCTTAGTTTGTCACTTGTAGCATCAAGTGACTTTAACTGCTGAGCCATATCACCCCTCACCCAGTGCTATAGGATGAATATTTGCGTATGAGTCCGTGATGACATATCATAACTGAATAGCTAATTTAGAATGAAAAGGACTATAGATAATCACCATGGGCAAACATCAAGTAATAACTAGAGAAATAATCAACTGTGATAAGGAAATCATGAGAAAAGCAGTGGAGAGTCTATGGGTACCTGTAACATAATTCCAAGCAAGATGTCTATTAGTTCCAAAGGGAAAAGAGGCAACTTTATAAGGGAGAACTTGTCATCTACTGCATTGGCCAGTTCCTACTGGTAAGATGTATTGACATGAGGCTTTCGCTAACATTGTCAGTAACAACAGCAATACATACTTTGGTGACCTTTATCCTTTGTCATTCTACAAAATAAAACTCAATTTAATTATGACAAAATATACAAATCCTGCTTGAGTGGAACTACACAAAATACACAGTAAGATCTCTTCAGAGTGATAAAGTATAAAAATGATGATGAAAAATTTATTACAACTTAGAAGAGACTGAAATCACGTGACAATTGTAACATAGGATGCTAGATTTGAAACTCAGGAAGAATGCTAGATTTGCATCAAGTCTGTAGGTGAACTACAGATCAGATCCAGGTGATGTAGATCAGCTACAGATAGATGAGACTCTATCAATTGAAGAATAATTGTAAATGAGCCAAGGTGTATAAAATGTTAACTATGTGTGGAAGAACTACGCTAGTGACATATGAGTACTGCATTACTCTGTACCTTGTTTTATAAAACAAACTTATTTTGAAATAGAAGAGGTGGAAAGTAAGTCAGGAAAATTACGAGTCCAAAGTCAGTCTGTGTCACACAGTTATATCTTTCCTAAAACAAGCGGGGCTGAAGGTGATGGGTTTTCAACCTGTTTGGAAAGGTAATTGATTTTTTATTGAGAGTTATTGTATAATTTAGTTATTTATTATTCTATCCATACAATAGCAAGCCCGCTGCATAAATTATCTCAGCCCTCTAACATAAAACATTCTTCTTGCTACTTTAATAAGGGCCAGTTACCAATTACAAAGATTAAATCATTTGCTCCAAGCAGAAAGTATAAATTTGTTTTGTAAGTGTATAAAAAGCTTTTATTTTATGAATATTTAATCAGATATTGTTTTAAATACATGCAGTCTGGGTCTCATTCTATAAGTGCAAAATTACTAGTACCATTATATAAGAATAAGAAAATAAATTTGAAGAGGTTAAAGATGAAATAGAGGTGGTTTATGTTAGGCTATTTATGAGTCCAACTTGGCTCTGTACACTCTTTTCTAAATTCATCAGAAACCATGAAGCTTTTTCAAAATTTTATATTCTCTCCCTAAATATTATGTTGCATATTAAAAAGAGTTAATGGAAACTTCATTCTACTTTTCTTTTGTTTAAATGTATACATAAAGAATAGATTTATATGTACCCATAATTAAGTCAAAGACTTACTAAAATTCTTCAAAATATACAGAATAAGCATATATTATTTTCAAGAGGGTTGAATAAACATGCACAAGCAGGTGACCAATCCAAGACAACTTAACAAATATTGAAAGCTTTCAATATCTGCTTAATTCATCTCTTAGTCCCTTTCTATATGTTAGGTTGGTGTTTGTTCTGGTGACAAGAACAGTGTTGGACATTATTCAGTGCTGATTCATATCATGAAACTAAGTTTGACATTTTAGCTGTAGACTCTGGAAAGCCCTATGTGTTTTCTGGTGAACTATGACTGTGATGTGACATGACTGTGGTTCACACTGTATCTGAATGTAACTCTGAGATGAGGTTCGTCTTACAGAGGAGAGGTCAGAAGTTCAGAGAAGCACAGCAGGCATCAGATCCCACCTAAAGGGAGAACATGGAATAGAACATTTTAAAAACTGTTATTTGTTTTATCCTTTAAGAAATAGATGTCACACTTTGGAGTGTGTCTAGGTGGATTAAGGCATAGAAACAACTTTTAGAAAAAAATATTTACACAAAAAATTTTTCTTCTAAAGAGTGTGGAACAACAGAAAAGGAACACCTTCTCACAGCATTTCACATGTTTCAACCACTCTGTACATTTTTCCAGTGAGGGTCAGAACACACTATGGATGCTGGTGCATTTGTCCTCAGAGTTCCAAGGTACCTAAATATGCTTAACATATGTTGTGCAAGTGTCATTTGCTTCTGTACAGACTCTTTCCTAAGTATGGGCAAAATTGATCCATCTCTGAGAGAAACTACTAATCCTGTCAGGAGTCAGGATGAAGCAAGTGAGAGTCAATATTTGTTCATGTAAATAAAACTTTTCATGTGGGAATAAGTCAGCAGTGGAAATAAATTTTATAGAATAATTTCTCTAAGAATATGTCAAGTTGTTTATAGAAATAAATCTAACACATTATTTTTTTCTTGTACTAAATATGTTCATTCTAATTGTAGCCTTGGAAAACAAATGATATCAATGAAGAATTTTTATTTTATGTCAAAGATACTTTTTTTCCAAAAGTAGTCATACATTTCAGGAAATAAACAAAAATTTCTTCTTTCCACTAGTAAAATAGTGTAACAAATTGAAAAATGTAAGTTAAGGTTGTTCAATAGTTTTCAAAAGTTGTTTAAAGAATAGCTGCAAGAGAGCAATAGTTGGGAAAATGGTTCTCCATGCAACATTCAGGTCTCAGACCATTTTCTTAAAACCCCCAAACCCCACTAAGAACTGTGATGAATTCACATTTAATGTGGTCCTAAAAATTGACTAATGATTTTTTTTCAAATAGATGTATAATTGAACTGATTTAAAAATCCTTAGGACTATATCCATAGATTGACTCAGCCCTAAGATGTCATGACAAGTCTCTTTAACAGCAGTGAATCGTCAAAGCAGAGATGCTTAATTCATCCAAACACTGACAACAAGTGGCTGGTGAGTACTCAGCCTTAGATATGATATTTAAGTCATTGCTCAGAGGCCAAGGGGACAGCATGAAAAAGAGGGTAGAAAGATCAGAAAGGCAAGAAGATGAAGAGAAATGCTATAGAACACAGTCTTCTGAATATGACATAGGAATTAAATTCATGAAATCTTAACAGTTGTGATCCCCTGTATAAGACTTTTACACACACAAACAAGCACATACATGCAAACACACACAGGTACATAAACACACACACACACTCACACAGAGTCTTTAACTGAAAAATAAACAACACATGCAATAATATCTTGATATATCAGTAAATAGGTGTCACCTTCCAAAATTAACTCAATTATTAATTCACATAGCAAAATATTTAAGTGAAAGTGTTTCCATTCAATAATGTACAGATAACAGACACATAGACTATACATTATTTGACCATCTCATGAAATTAGTCAATGAATGTTCTGGGAAAACATATATGTGCCACTATGTTAGGAGCATGAGAATCTGGTCCTTGTGCATGCCTTCAATTCATCTCATGCTGCTTTTACACCAGAAATATTGTTACAGACTTTGTTGTTGTTACAACAATATAGAGAGTTCATGGATTTGCATTATCATCTTTGCACAGGTACCATTCTAAACTTCTCTGTATCACTCCAATTTTAGTATACCTATAGTATAGAGTTTGGTCTTTTCACATAGTCTTCTGACAACATGCTGTGCAGTATTCACATTCTTGGGTTTGGTGTACTCTTCCCATCTTACGACCACAAGTAAATATGGTTGGTGTCTTGGCTCAAATATTAAGTTCTCCATTCATTCTTATTTATCTATTCACACCAATTTAAAACTTTTAACTCAAGTATTTACTAATTTCATTGCTTGTGTTCCAGTCTGTGCACTTATTTATATGCTGAAGCTTTTGTTCAATCTTCCATACTTTCCTATGTGTATCTTATACATTAAATTTTTCCATATGATGCCCCAGCATAAAATGAATATTAAAGCTCCTAATGGTTGCGTTATTTCCAAAATATGTCCCTGTGATAGAACATTTCAAATAGCTGCATAAATATCAGGAAAATTTTACCTGGAAACTATTAAATAACCTTTGACTTTTTGACCCTACAAGAGTCCATTCACTCATATGTACATTTGTATAAGTCTTTTGTTGGCTATGAAAATGACTCTTAAATGCATATACTCTCTTCACATAGTATGCCAGTGCCATACAAAATGTCACCGCACATCTCTGATACATTAACTGTAAAAATTAATTGAATCCAGACTATCATTTATTTAAAAGAAGATTTCTTCCAGTTCAGAAATAGAAAAATGAGTGATTTTGACTTTTCTAAATAATAAAGTACACAGATGAGAGAGAGAGAGAGAGATGGAAAGAAGGCAGAAAGAAGAGAGGGAGAGAGAGAGAAGGGATAACAGATGTAAACTTCAAAGATTGAAATGTGGTTGTGGTGTTTGAACAAAAGAGACTAGAAATGAGATGAGTAAAGATTTGAGCAATAAAATGAAAAGAATACTGAAATAAATGCCAACAAATCTATGGAATATTTCTGAGCCACAGGGAGCAAAAGATCACAAAAGCAGAAGATAGGTGTTGAGCAATGACAAAGATGGCCTTGAGATAGAAGAGGATTAACTGTCATAAAATCAAAAGTAACACTTTTCCTCAGGGTGAAAAAAGAGACTGATAGTGAAGGGATGCAGGGAACTACACATGGGCAAAATGCTAGAAGCATGGGCCTAAACTACTTATTAAAAATTAAATGCCATAAATCCTCACTGAACTCTTAGGGAACCAGCAATTATAAAATAAATGTATAAATATATAATAAAGCATACTAGAATCTAAAAAACTTAGATATGAAAGATTGGTTTTCTTCTTAAATCTTGAAAACATATTAGTAAAACAATATTAATATGCAATTAGTATATATTAATGCACACTAACATTTAATGTAAATGATACAATATAATAAATTCAAAGATTGTATTTGATAGATATCATTTAGGTCCTTCCACAGACTCCAAAAACTAAATAGTTGTTAGTTTTAGTTAGTTTAATAAATGTTTTAGTTAGTTTAACCCTGTAGTAAAGAGGGGAGTGGAGGCCCCGTTCCCAGTGCCTGGCTAACTTAACCCCTGAAATAATTACACAGAAACTGTATCCATTGAAATACTGCCCAGCCTATTATCTCCAGCCCCTTATTGGCTAACTCTCACATATTAATTTAAACCAACTCCATTAATGTGTATCGCCACTTGACTATGGCTTACCGTCATGAGTCTAACCAGCGTCCATCTCGGGTAGGAAAACCATGGTGCCTGCCTATCTGTCCTTCTTCCCAGAATTCTGTTATGTCTACTCTGCCTACCTGAGGGCTGCCCTATCAAAAGGCCAAGGCAGTCTCTTTATTCAACCAATAAAATCAACAGAAATACAGAAGGACCTCCTACACCATTTCCCCCTTTTCTGTTTAAACAAAAAAGGCTTTCATTTTAAGATAGTAAAATTACATATAACAAAACAGTTATCAAGCAAGAATTACAGTTACAATATTTATATCTATTTTATCTTTTATCATAACTAAGGAAAACTGTAATTATAACTATCCATTCTTCAACTCCATCAAAGACTCCAGAAGGATATAATATTACGTAAGTAAACAAGAAGTAATCAACTTCTAAAACTCTAGAAATGACAGAGACATCTCGCTGCTTGAACAGTCACCCAAAGTTCTTTTGTACCGTTGGGGAATCCATCTTTTGCCTACAGACCCATAGTATCCAGCAGACATTTCCATAAGGCTGGAAATTTTAAAGGCAGTTCAGTCACTTTTTTTTGTATCCTGCAGAATGTCTCGCAGCCTCTTTCATGAATCAGGAACTCTGAAGGGTCATCTCAACTTTAGGCAAGTTCTGCAGTCCTCTCTCTGTGGGTTCTTTGTGTCCAGTTTATGTAACAGTCCATGCAAGAGCACTTTCTTGCCCAAATGGCTAAGGAGCTTCTTCGATGCCCATCTTCCTCTTAAAGTAGCTTGGTGCTGCTAGGAGCAGATGTGTCTCCTAGCATGAAAAGTCCTAAGTTATTAAAACATATAAAATGCCATATTCTGTAGTCTTTGAGAGATATGAAGAATGTCTATCTAACTGAAATATACCTCTATATATCTAGAAAATCTAACTAACATGTCTACAAGCTTGTCCATTATTAATGATTATCCATTAACAACCTATATTTCCTAATTATACATTACATTTTTAAATGAACTACCCAATCACAATACCTTAAACAAGATCAGAAATACATATACATATATAACAAAATTGACCTTAAATTTATATCAATAAAGCAAAATTTATACCAATGTAAATTATCCATATCTATATCATATCCCCCTTTAAATTTAAAAGAACATTTATAAACAATATTTCGGAATATGGGCGTAGTTTTTTTTTTCTCCAAACTTCTTCCTGCTGTATGGGGCGCTGTTAATCAGGTCTTTCATGGTGTATCCTGTGTGCCAGGTTCATCTCAGTCATCAGTTGAGTGAAGTAATTTTCTGAAGGTGTTCACAGTGACCTTTCAGGAGGACATGGTCTATCATACCATATTGGTCTAGAAGGAATCCACAGGGTCTCATCCTCTGTGTGAACAAAAGAAGAAACTCTTTTTTAAAGCATCATATCCTTAGACCCAAATTCTGAAATAATTATCCCTTTATAATAATATGCATGCTGGTTTAGCTTGGCAGCCCATATAATGAGATGTCTCTCTGTATTTAGCTCCTTCACAGTCAAAAAATTCAAAGAAAACACAATAAAATACATAATATAGACATTCTATGAATTTTCCATTTTTATGTGGCTTATTATTTTTTTTAATCTATGACTATCTGTACTCTGTCTCTTTAAAGACTTTACCCTTTTTTTAAAGTATGTCTCTATACTCTATTTCTTTTATCTTTTAAGCCTACTACGTATCTTTATTCAACAGTGTGACCCATTTAATAAGGCAAAGAAACCCAGCCTACAAAACACAATCCAGAGAATTTAGACAACAATACGGACACTAAGAGAGACTTACATAGATCTAATCTACATGGGAAGTAGAAAGTATAAAAAGACAAGATTGCCTGAGTAAGTTGGGAGCATAGGGACCTTGGGGGAGGGTTGAAGGAGGGAGGGGAGCAGAGAAAAATGTAGAGCTCAATAAAAATCATGGGAAAAAATGAAAGAAAACAAAGAACTTGAAAAAAAAAAAGAAATTTTGTACGATGGATGGAGATAGAGACAGAGACCCACATTCACATCAGAGCAATGGACCGAGCTCCCAAGGTTCAGTTTGAAGAGCAGAAGGAGGGAGAAGATAAGCAAGGAAGTCAGGAATGAAAGGGGTTGGTCCACCCACTGAAAAAGTGTGCCTGATCTAATGGGAGCTCACCAAATCCAGCTGGACTGGGACTGAACGAGCATGTGATCAAACCCCGTTCTCCGAATGTGGCTTCCAATGGGGGCAGAATGAGAAGCCATTGATAATGGCACTGGGACCTGTCTCTTCTGCATGTACTGGCTTTTTGGGACCCTAGTCTATTTGGAGGCACACCTTCCCAGGCCAGGATGGAGGAGGGAGGGCCTTGGACTCCCCACATGGCAGGATACCCTGCCCTCTTGTAAGGATCGAGGGGGAGAGAGGAGGGTTAGTGGGGGAACGGGAGGGGAAAGGGAGAAGGGGAAGAAGTGTAAATTTTTTTAATGGAAAAATAAAAAAAAACAAAAAGAAATAAAAATAAAAAAATAAAGGGGGAAAAAGTAAAAACTTAAGTTGTGCCATGTAGTGGTAATAGGGTACCGCCTGTTTTCTGCCCAGTCTAAACCTTAACTGTGCTTTTATTATGATAATTATGATAGTTCCAGCCTGAGATCAGCACAGTTCAGCATGGTGGAGCTGCTCCTGCCTCAGAGCCATTTGGTGACCCTGAGCTGCATGCAGTTCCAGGCACACAGCAAATCCATATTTCCATCCCGCTGCCTACCCAGGCAGCAAGAGCTGAGCCATAGGCATGGTCTCAGCTACTTTACTCCCAACCCCAAGTGGGCATACAAGCATCCGAGCCCAGGAATTCTCCATAGCCAGGACTTTGCACCTGAGGCAGAGCCCAAGAAGCTTGTTTTAAAATGGCACAGCTTTCTTTTTTTAAAGATTTATTTACCGCTGAGTAGTATTCTAATGTGTATATATTCCACACTTTCTTTATCGATTCTTCCATTGAGGGGCACCTAGGTTGTTTCCAGGTTCTGGCTATTACAAATAATGCTGCTATGAACATAGTTGCACAAATGCTTTTGTAGTATTATCGGGCATCTATTGGGTATATTCCCAAGAGTGGTATTGCTGGATCCTGAGGTAGGTTGATTCCCAATTTCCTGAATACTACTCAGCGGTAAAAAAACAATGACATCTTGAATTTTGCATGCAAATGGATGGAAATAGAAAACACTATACTTAGTGAGATAACCCAAACCCAAAAAGATGATTATGGTATGTACTCACTCATTAGTGGACCCTAGCCATAAACAAAGGACATTAAGCTTATAGCTCACAAGCCTAGAGAAGCCAAATAGCAAGGTGAACCTAAAGAAAAACATATATAGATCCTCCTGGAAGTTGGAAGCAAACAAGATCACCCAGCAAAAGTTGAAAGCACTGGAGTGGGGACAGGGGTGGAGGTAGGTGTGGGGGTGGACAAAAGGGAAAGGGGGAGAGACAAGGGAAAAGGGAGAAGGGAAGGACTGGGGAGAGCTTGGGGGAGTGGGAGGGTGGAGATGGAGGAAGGGTGCCTGATCTAATAGGAGCTCACCAAATCCAGCTGGACCAGGACTGAATGAGCATATGATCAAACCAGAATCTCTGAATGTGGCTGCCAATGGGGGCTGATTGAGAAGCCAATGATAATGGCACTGGGACCTATCTCTTCTGCATGTATTGGCTTTTTGGGAACCTAGTCTATATGGATGCACACCTTCCTAGGCAGGGAGGGATGGGGGAGAGCCTTGGGCTTCCCACAGGGCAGGGTACCCTGCCCTCTCTTAAGAAGGCAGGGGGAGGGAGGAGAAGTAGTGGGGGAGAGGGAGGGGACTGGGAGGAGGGGTGGAAGTGTAATTTTTTTGAATGAAAAATAAAAGAATATGAAAAAAATAAAAATGCAAGAAACAAAAAAAAGATTTATTTATTTATTTAGCATTCAGTGCTCTTAACCTCTGAGCCATCTCTCCAGCCCCTAATTGGATAACTCTCACATATTAATTTAACCCATCTCCATTAATGTATATCACCACTGACTGTGGCTTTCCATCATGAGTCTAACCAGTGTCCATCTTGGGGAGGAAAACCATGGCATCTGCCTCTCTGTCCTTCTTCCCAGAATTCTGTTATGCTTACTCCGCCTACCTAAGGGCTGCCCTATCAAAAAACCAAGGCAGTCTCTTTATTCAACCAATAAAAGCAACAAAAATACAGAAGGACCTCCTACACCATAACTCTATTTTAATATTCCTTTGTAATTGTATGAATACTTTCTTTATATGCAAATATCTTCACTGTTTAGTACAAGTGTGTTTTATCACGATGAAATTCTGGAATATTGCCATATGACTCATGATTAAAAAATCCTAAATATTAATCAAGGATATTGTGATAAAGTTCAAATAAGAAAGTTAATTTGAAAAGCTTGCTTTATATTTTAGATGCTATCACCTTTTAGAGAGTTAGACTCCAGATGATATCACAGTGAGAATGATTTGAGTGGGAATGGAACTGAGACAAGGTTACTGTGAAATGATAGAGGTAAGTCTGTGGAGCTAATTAATGGTATGTTTCAATTTGACTGTTTCACAAGCTACTAAGATTAAATCTCACTTATGGATGTGTCTGGGAGGTATGCAAATGCCATTTACATTCGAGCCAATATATTCAGAAACATTCATTGTTCATTACTGCAGTGGGAACTCCTTCAGCCAATAGCCTTTGAGATACCGACCCACTTTGGTCATGGTCTCATGCATTATAAATGTAGATTAAAAGTGTGTGCAACATTCTTTGCAGCTAGATTCAGTTCCAGTTCCTAGCACACGCAGAGGACTACACTCTATTCTTACTGTGAGTTTTTCCCCAAATAAATAAACCTTTGTTAAACTCCATTCCAGACTATGGTGGAACTCTCTGATACAACTACGCTTTACAATGTGAAAGGATTTTTTTTCACTAAACAACATACTCTTCTCCTCTACTAAGTTCATAGTATGTCTCGAATATTACTCTTGTTGTTAGATGAAAACTTAATAACTTAAGTTAAATATAATGGATATTGTCTCTATCCATTCTCCAGCCACACAAAACTAGAGCTTCTTATAGCCACATGATTAATGGGATAGTATTCTTTACTCTCTGGAACTCAGTAAAATTTCCAAAAATATTTCTTGAAAGAAAAAAAGAGATATTAGCCACTGTGTCTAATTATTTCCATATACTTTTCTAAATTGATTTTTATCTAAATTTTGTATTAAAACTGTTTCAGCTTTTATGAATTTAAGTCACAATTATTTTACTTCCAACTCACTGTCCAAAAATCAAATCAAAATGAAAACCATTCAAATTATATCATCTGACCAACCACCCAAATTAATTCAGATTACTAGCAAGAAGTACAATAACTTCACATTAATAAAAGTGTAACTAATTTGACAGAAAGGTACTACAATCCTTCACATATTATCTTACTTGACTCTGTATTACATTTCCTGATATATATTTAAAGTTTGGTTTGAAAGTAAAACTGAGCTCCAGTCACAGAATTTTTTCACCTTGGGGCTGCATTTTGCTTCTAGATGCACTCTGCCATTAATACCAACATATGACAAAAGTAATGGCAAATCTTGAAAACCTCATGACCAACTACCCCTGACACTATGTACTTGGATATATGGATCAGAGCAACTCCTTGTAGCTCCAGATTAGCCATTAATTCACATCTCTGTATAATATATCTACTTGATTAACCTACTGGTATTTTTTAGGTTTACTATTGTATCATGTAGTATTGCATATGTAACACACCCTGTCTTAGATCTATAATCTTATAGCAGTATTGCCTAGTCAAATAAGTTCATATATGCCTCCTATTAGATGTGTAAGGAATATACCTTATTCTGTGTAAACTGCATATCCCATAACTGCAGAGCCTTATGTAAAAATTATATATCACAAATACATGGTTGTACCCTAAAGTTAAAGGTAGTTGAACAATTGGCCAAAATGAAGTTAATTCTCCTGTTTTTATGAATATAGAGGAAAACATTAAGACTAATACAAAGTCACTAACTTTGGAGTCTTTTACATCTGCTAAAATTGAAACTTTTTGACAAAAGCAGGGGCAGCATATATCTAATGAAGAAAAATGTCAAAATCTATCATGTGAAAACTCAGAAGTAAAGCAATAGCATCTTTTCCAGCGATGTTCAAACCTGTTCCAGACTGTGCAGCAATTCAGATACCAATATTGGCAACCATATAATAAAACCGTGTTTTGTTCCATTGAATGTCCCTGACTCCTGCCTTTTTACAGGCCAGTTGAATTGGTTTCAGGTGAAATCAAACAGAACTTTCTACAATGGGATTCCAGACTTTCTGTTTGTGTGCATATATTTGAAATGCCTCTTGACAGACTTAAAAGCTTTCCAATTATATTTATTCCCTATAATATCTCAGATATTTTTCACAATTAAAAGGTAATAAGAAAAGGCTGATTTTTCTAATCTCCAAAACTGGAAATATATCTCTATCAGAGGTAAAAGTTGAATACTTAAAAAGTATCAGAATATTTTTAGTAATAATGCAAAGTCTATGGATACTACCTGCCCATAATTTGAGAAATACAATTTCTAATGCAAAGAGCCAATGAGAAAAATTCTGAGCATCTTTGACTTGCATTAAAATATACAAGGTATTAAAATGAATAATATTACATCTGGTATATTTCATCAAATTCTTACATTATTGGTTTAATTCATTAAATATTTAAAATATGAATCATAATTTTCCTAGTTTTGTGTTGCTACATATAGAGTTTCTTTTCTTGAGAGATTTTACCTCAAAGATCCAACCTTGTCAGAATGCATTTGAGACTTTCATCATAAGAGGGAATATGTAAACTATAAATTCTGTAGACCCAGTAAAGCGAATGGCTCGGGAGGTCATAGACTCTTACTACTGTGTCTTAGGTAAATTTACAAGGCACCAATTAACTGTCTAAATATTTACAACAATGCCCATAGACAAATGCTACTTTCATCTTTAATCAAATTTCTCTTTGACCCGAACAGAGGTAATTTCACAGATTTGTAGATGTTCAGGATGCTTAGAATAAATAGTGATTTAGAGGTCAATCATGAACAGTACACTTATATAGTGTAAACAGAGATTGCTCATTCATTTCCCAGATACCTAGATCCAAATAATCACTCAAAAACTGTACTATTTACAATACAGTTTGTCCAATAGTTTAGGCATATACCTAGCTAACTCTTACATCTTAAATTAACCCATTTACATTAACCTGTGTATCACCATGAGGCTGTGTCCTTTTGCAAAGATTTCAGGCATCTTTCTCTTCTGACAGCTACATGGTGCCCCTTTGACTCTGCCTAGTCTCTCTCTATATATATCTCTATTCAGATTTCCTGCTTGGCTTTACTCTGTAAAATGATTGGCCAAAACAGCTTTATTCATCACCCAGTATAAGCAACACTTATACAGAAGGACATCCCACATCAGTATTTTAATACTCCAATGCTTTCGTGGAACAAAAAGTTAAAAGAATAAAAAGGACCGGTTGATGAGAGAAGAATTGTAAGCTGTTATCATATGATCAAGTATAAGTTCAGGTCATGACACATCTATTTCAATCATGATCTCACATCAGTGGTGGTATGATGTGGGATTCCCTCTTTATGCTGTGAATATGTTTTATTGCCATTGGTTAATGAATAAGACTGTTTTGAATTTTAATTCATGGTCTGGCAGAAGATTCAACACTCCCAAATTAGAGACAAAGGATTTCAATATTCATTCTGAAAACAGTAGTTATAGTTCATATTTGTTAATATAAATTTCTCATGCTCCCAAGTCCCACAGGTATGACACAAAGGACCCATGATGAATGTCTAAACACACAGTGGGCTATGTTATAAAAGAAAAACCTTGAGTTTAGGTGAAGTTCTGCTTGTACAGTAAGTCTGTGTTTTGTCTTTGGGGGAGACATTACCTCATCTCTCAAGGCTGTTAAGGGAAAACACACCCTTATCAGTGGCCTAGGAAGAGAATGGTCAGGTTCTTAAATTCTTAGTACATCTACCAAATTTGTGCAGACTCCAAAACCCATGGAGCATTGGCTTTTCCAACAGCTGTGGCTACTGATGCTTCTCCTACCCAAGTCATGTTAGGGGAATATTGGTCTTTTCTATTCTATTTATTTTCAAAACTATCAGTACAACTCTCCAAACTTATATCATAAAATATGTTACTTTAATCAATTAAAATTCAATTTAAAAATGTAAGAGGCAGACAAAGATTACTATGATATATAACTGAGAGTGTAAATGCTTAATTAGATTGACCTATAAAATATAGTATAACTTGCTTTATAAAAAGACGTTAGTTATATGCCACTCCCTAAATGTGTCTATCAAAGTTCCATTTACAACATGTTTTCAAATTCAATTGGATTCTTATACACTTAAGTTTAAATAATAAGCAACAGGTACATATATTTAATTTAATGCCTCTTCATGACATTGGCCCTTTTAAAAACTTGAATATTTGCTCCATTCAAATTAGCATATGAATTTGTTTTTTTGTTTTTTGTTTTTGTTTTTTGAGAGAGGGTTTCTCTATAGCTTTGGAGATTTGGAAACTGTCCTCGAACTTGCTCTGTGGACCAGCTTAGCCTTAAACACAGATAGATCCTCATGCCTCTGCCTTCCAAGTGCTAGGATTGAAGGAGTGTGCCACCACCGTCCAGCATTTTTATTTATTTTTCATGTATACAATGTTCTGCCTGCATGTATGCTTGCATGCCTGGAGAGGGCACCAGATGTCGATATCGATGCTTGTGAGTCACCATGTGGTTTCTGGGAATTGAACTCAGGACCTCTGAATGAGCCACCACTGTTCTTAACCTCCAAGCCATCTCTCTAGCCTATAGGGATTCTTTATATTTGACCACTACTGATGTATTCAAACTGCTTACAAAACAATGTTTTATTCAATTTCTGGTATCTTTAGATGGATAAAATTCTTTTTAATTAGTTTAATTATGCACAAATTATGGTTAATTATTTTCCTTCATAAATAATCATAACCAATTGCTCAAATTAGAGATAATTTATTAATTGTTCTCCATAAAATTTGTCTTTAACACTTATATTCACTATAAATCTGAACTCATCAAGGCCTCCAAATAAATAAAATACATAGGAAAACTATGATAGAAGAAACAAAACACACAGAATAAATATGTACACACTTGAAGGTTAAAGAGTCTGGTCAGCCCCTGCGTTAGAAGCCTCCTTGCCGCAGCAGCCCCCACCGTAGCTGTTGCTGCTCCCACCATCACCACCTCCGAGAAGATGGCTGTGTCTCCCACATATGCTGATCTTGGCAAGTCTGCCAGGGATGTCTTTACCAAGGGCTATGACTTTGGCTTTAATAAAACTTGATTTGAAAACGAAGTAGAAGGATGGATTCGAATTTACCAGCTCAGGCTCCGCCAACACAGAGACCACCAAAGTGAACAGCAGTCTGGAAACCAAGTATGGATGGACTGTGTACGGCCTGATGTTTACAGAAAAGTGGAACACAGACAACACCCTGGGTACAGAGATCACCGTGGAAGACCAGCTCGCACGTGGGCTGAGGCTGACCTTCGACTCATCCTTCTCACATAACACTGGGGAAAAAACGCTAAAATCAAGACAGGGTGCAAGAGGGAGCCTATCAACCTGGGCTGTGAGGTGGACTTTGACATCTCTGGGCCCTCCATCCGGGAAACCCTGGTGCTTGGCTATGAGGGCTGGCTAGCTGTCTACCAAATGAATTTTGCTCCAAGTCCCGAGTGACCCAGAGCAACTTTGCAGTTGGCAACAAGATGGATGAATTCCAGCTTCATACTAATGTGAATGATGGGACGGAGTTTGGTGGCTCCATCTACCAGAAGGTGAACAAGAAGTTGGAGACCGCTGTCACTCTCTTCTGGACAGCGGGGAACAGTAACAATCACGTTGGGATAGTAGCCAAGTATCAGGTTGACCCTGACGCCTGCTTTTCGGCCAAATTGAACAACTCTAGCCTGATGGGCTTAGGGTACACTCAGACCCTAAAACCAGGTATCAAACTGACACTGTCAGCTTTGCTGGATGGCAAGAACGTCAGTGCGGGTGGCCACAAGCTTGGTCTAGGACTAGAATTTCAAGCATAAATGAATATTGTACAATCGTAAATATAACCAAGCATGTTACAGAGGCTTGTATGATAAATATTTCAAGACACTGAAAGAAAATAAAACTGAATAAGATTATCAGAAAATAGAAAAATTCCAACCTAATGACACTATAGGATCAATATTCTAGCAAGGGTTGTCCTACCAAGATCAATTTACATATTCAGTGAGATCATTATCAAAATTCCAACACAATTCAGAGATCTTGAAAGGAAATGTTCAGTTTCATATAGAAACACAAAAGATTCAGGAGTGGGTAATGTATTTCTGAAAAAATAGAACTGCTGGATGTAATACTGATATTGTCTGATATTGTGTTGTACTTCAGAGCTATTCTAATAAATAAATAAGAATGTTAGCACAAAAAGAGACCATGCAACAATGAAAAATTGAAGACCCACCCATAAATCTAGAAACCTATAGATGACTGATTTTGAAAAATGATCAGAAATGTACTCTTTATAAAGACAACCTTTTCAACAAATGGTGCAGGTCAAATTCTACGTCTGTGTATAGACAAATCCAAATAGATCCATATTTATAGACCTTCTTAAAACTCATTTACAAATGGATCAAAAGCATCAGTATAAACCAGATCCACTGAACTAGATAGAAGAAAAAAATGGAAAACAATCTTGAAGTCATTGGCATAGGAAAAATTTTTTTCTGAAAAGAAAACTGTTAGCACAGGCACTAAGATCAACAATTAATGATGCTTAGGTAGCTAAGCTCATGAAACTGAAAAGCTTCTACATAACTAAGGACCATCATTCAGACAAATGAATCATCAGCCTACAGAATAGGAAAAAAACTTTTACTAACTACACATCTGGTAGATATCTAGTATCAAATATATATTTAAAAATAAAAAAAATTAGACATAGAGAAAATTAATAACCCAAATATAAATGGTATACAGAAATTAAAAAAAGAAGTAGCAAAAAAGGAAGCTGAAATGACTGAGAAACATTTAAAGAAAAGAAAAATATTTTACCAACCCTAAAATGACTCTCTTAATGTAGATCCCAGGTGTCCATGGGCATATCCCCAGCTAGGTATTTGGGCAGCAGAGGAGAGGGTGCCAGAACTAGCCTTGTCCCATAGTCACATTGCTGATTATCTTGATCACCATTATAGAAATTTCATCCGATGGATGGAGATAGAGACAGAGACCAACATTCACATCAGAGCAATGGATTGAGCCCCCAAGGTGCAGTTGAAGAGCAGAAGGTGGGAGAAGATGAGTAAGGAAGTTAAGACCATGAGGGGCTCGTCCACCTACTGAGACAGTGTGCCTGAACGAATGGGAGTGCACCAATTCAGCAGGACTGGGAATGAATGAGCATTTGATCAAACCAGACTCTCTGAATGTGGTGGCGAAAGGGGGCAGACGGAGAAGCCATCAACAATGACACCAGGACCTATCTCTTTTGCATGTATTATCTTTTTGGGAACCGAATCTTTTTGGATGCACTCCTTCCTAGGCTGGGAGGGAGGGGGGTGGGCCTTGGACTTCCAACAGGGTGGGGCACCATGCCCTCTTTCAAGGAAGAAGGGGGAGGGAGGAGGGGTTGGGGGTAGTGGGAGGGGACTGGGAGAAGGGGAAGAAATGTAAAAATTTTATTTCTTTAATTATGTTTTTGAATGGAAAAAATAAAACAAAAAAAGAAAAATATTTTAGTTATCAGGGAAATTAAATCAAAACTACCTTGAGATTTTATTTTACATACTCAGTATAGCTGAGATCCACAAAACAAGTGACAGTTCATAATGGCAGAATAAGAGAAACAGTAATTATTTGCTGGTGAGAGTGCAAAGTTGTTAAGCTATGGAAATCAGTAAGGTGATACCTCAGGAAAACAGGAATTGCTCTACCTCAAGTTCCAGCTGTACCAGTCTTGGCATTTCACCAATTGTCATGCCATGATGTGGGATTCCCCTCTGTATGCTGTGAACACCATTGGTTAATAAAGAAACTGGCTTGACCTTATAGGGTAGAGCAGAGCGAGGCAGAAAAAAATTAACTGAATTATGGGAGAAAGGAGGCTGAGTCAGAAAGAAGCCATATAGCCCCACCAGAACTAGACATGCTGAAACATTTCTGGTAGGCAATGACCTTGTGGTGATGCACAGATTAATGGAGATGACTTTAATGAATATGTAAGAGTTATCCAATAAGAAGCTAGAGCTAATGGGACAAGCAGTGATTTGAATAATGTAGTTTCTGTGTGATTATTTTAGAGCTTCCTTACAGCAAATTGGTGCCCACATGGCCAACTAAAATCTACTTAAAAACCTTAGAGAGTTAGGGAAGCAATCCTAGACAAAAACAAAAACAAAAAAAAAAACAAACAAACAAACAAAAAAAAACAGAGTTAAGCATGGTTTGGTAGTGACATTTTCTTGGTTTTGCTCTGTTTGCTAGAAGCAAGCAGAGGCATGGCTCCTTTAAGAGAGGTTTTCCTGATTTGGCAGTAGCAGAAAAAAGCTGCACTGTTTTGAACTGCTGGCTTTCTGGGTCATGCTGCCAGCATGAAATCTGACTCTTACTGGAAGTCCAGCTATGGAGCATTTAAATGGGTTTTGTGAACAAAGTGCTACAACTTGCTTAATAGCAACATTGACCCATTGTATGCCTGAGGTGGGGCAATGTATATGTCTCTCAGAGGCAGCAAAGAGCTCCACCATGCTAGACTGGGTGGGGAAAACAGGAAGTGCTGTATTTCCCCTAAAAATGCCACATCTTGGGTTTTTAAGAAGCGCTTATTATTTTAAGAAGCAGTCCTGGTCAGAAAATAATTATAAATACACAATAAAGAAAAATTCAGATGGAAAAGACCTCTAAATTGGTCACAGTGTTGGATAAATGTAAATAGGCTTGGGAGAAAAATAAAAAGCATATAGAAAGTTATTTAAAAAGTCTTTAAAAGGCAGAATAATATAGCCATAGATTAAAGGAGTAATAAATATTAAAAATAATAGAGTAAAAAAGAATAAGCCATGTAAAGATGAGCTAAACATAGTCTGGATTAAGTATACTATTGTGTTTTCTTTGAATTTTTTGACTAAAGAGAGATATTTGATTCTGGTGACTGCTAAACTAAACCAATATTTATGTTTTAAAGGTTTTTTGACTTCAAAATTTGGGTCTAAGAATATGTTGCTTTGGAAAAGAGGTTCTTCTTTTGTTTCCAAAGAGGATGAGAACATGTGGAATTCTTCCAGACTAATGTGGTTGGATGGACCAAGAACCTCTGAAAGTTTGCCTTGAGAACCCCTCAAAAAATTACTTCACCCAGTAAACAGCAAGAAGCAATTGGGAGAGAACTATGCCCATATTCCCTAAATGGTTCTCTGTAAATGTTTGTTTACATTTAAAGGGGAATATGCTATAGAGATTTGCATTGGTATGGATCTTGCTTTACTGATACAAAGTTAAGGTCAATTTTGTTATATGTATATTTCTGATGGTGATTAACGTATTGTGTTTGTGCAGCTCATTGTAAAAAAATGTAATCTATAATTAAGAAATATAGATTAGTAGATAATCATCTTAATAGTCAAGTTTATAGTCATGTTAGTTAGGTTTTGAAGATATATAGAGATATATTTCAGTTAGATAGATATTCTTCAAATCTTTCAGAGACCTTCAGAATATGTCATTTAAAATGTTTTAAGAACTTAGGACTTTTCATGACTATGATACGCAGCTTCTCCTGGCAGCATCAATAACTTCAAGAGGAAGATTTTAGGCAAGAGACTCCTTATGGAGTTTATTGGACATTTGGACAGGAGACTACTCTTGCATAGACTGCTTAATGAACTGGACATACAGGACCCACAAGAAATGACCGTTAAACTTACCTATAGGTAAGAAATGGGCTTCCTGCTTCATGAACAACTCTGCTAGACATTCTGCAGGATATCAAAGAAAGTCACTGACAAACTGTCAATATAGGTGAAACTGTCTTTGAAATTTCCTATTTCCTGGACAAGTCTGTCTGGATACTATGGGCCTGTGGGCTGAAGATTGGATGCCCCAACAATGCTGAAGAACTTTGGGTGACAGTTCAGGCAGTGAGATGTCTCTGTGAATTCTAAATTTTGAAAGTTGCTTACAATGCATTTCCTGTTTACTTAGGTAATATTGTGTTTTTCTGTAGTCTTTTATCGAGTTGAATAATGGATATAGTTTTCCTTAGTCATGATAAAACATAAAATACATATAAGTATTGTAACTATAATTTTCCTTGATAATTGTTTTATTACATGTAATTTTACTATTGTAAAGATAAAGCCTTCCTTTTTATTGAAACAGAAAAGTGTAGGTGATGTGGGATTCCCCTTCATATGCTATGAATATGACTGATTAATAAAGAAACTGGCTTGGCCTAATAGGGTAGAACAGAGCTAAGTGGGGAAAGCTAAACTGAATGCTGGGCGAAAGGAGGCAGGGTGAGAGAGAAGCCATGTAGCCCCACTGGAGAGAGACACCAGAACTTTAGCCAGTAAGCCACGACCATGTGTTAATACACAGATTAATGGAGATGGGTTAAATTAATATGTAAGAGTTAGTCAATAAGAAGTTAGAGCCAATATGCCAAGCAGTGTTTTAAATAATGTAGTTTCTGTGTGATTATTTTGGATCTGAGTTGCCGGGTGTCTTGGAAATGAACAAGCCACCTACTTACAACAACTTCATCTATGGCAGACACTTGCTCAACTGTGTCTATTACTGGTATAATAGCCAGAATAGCCAGAAATTGGAAACAGCCTCAAGTTCCCTTAACAGAAGAATGGATAAAGAAAATGTGGTCATTTACACAATGGAGTATTATTCTGCTGTTATAAAAAATAAAAACATGAAATTCACAAACAAACGTGTAATTATAAAATAAAAGCATTATGAATTAGTTAATTCAGACCTGGAAGTACAAATACTATGGTATGTATTTGCAAAAATGTGGATACTTAGCTGTTAAGCCAATGATTACCATGCTACAATCCATAGAACCTCAGACATTAGGTATAGTGTAAGCAGGGGTAGAACAGATAGAACTCATTCTGAAAGGGAATTAGAATAGGTAATTATACATGCTTGGTGTCAAGGGGAGACTGGAACAGGAAGATCAAGAAAAGAGGTGGAGGCAGTATCAGGTTGAATGAGAGACAGCAATATTAAGCGTCACTTGAAAGGAATTATGAATGTCTAATGAGTAGAAGGTTCACAAGACCCAGGAGCTAAAGATAACACCTACACAACTCATTGATCATATAGATGTCTAGCTGGTGGCTTCATTGACTCTTAACCCCTATGTTCCAGTGTGTTTGATACAGGAAGGTATTCTGTATGATACCAAAGGAGCAAATAAAACACCAAGCAAGCCTCAAATCCTTTTGTTTACAATGGTGTACTGATTGTAAGATATGCTAATTCAAATTTGACAGAAAGTATATGGGAGTAACCAACCAATATCTCTGTTGTCTTAATAACTACTCAATGAGAGGAAACCCATACCCTACATTGCTTTGATGACCAAAAACCTGAAAATAGAAAACCCAAGGATGTAGGCAAAACCAAATGCTACTGTTCTAAAATATATATATAAAATCAGCAATAGAATAACTCCTAATGACAATATGGTACCCTCATATATCTGCACCTTGTTCAACCATGATCAGAGAAATTTCTTCCTGCAGCAGATGGGAACAAATAAAGGGACCCACAGACAGACATATGGCAGAGAATTAAAGAACTTGGAACACTAAATCATAAATGGGATGTCTCTAACAATCCCTCTTCTCTGAGTTCAGGGAACACTATGGAGAGTAGGCAAAAACAGAAGACCATGTAAATCAACATGATCAATACACACATGGACTCACAGATTCTCAGGTAGCAAGCAGACTCTGCATGTGTCTGTACCAGTTGGGGTCCTACAGCTGAATGGAGAAATAGAATCATGTCCCTAGCCCTAACCCAGAAGTAATCTCCAATAGATAACTTCTTGCAAATAAAAATTTGATTTCCACCAAGGGAGACTCAAGGGGGATATAAACCACCTTTAATGGTAAGGTACATACCATCAGTAGAAGGTCATTTTGAAGGAACTCAGCCGGCATTGGATATTCCTCCTCTTTTAATGTCATGTCAGGGCTTATTTTCTTCCTTCTTTTGTTTCTTTCTTTTGCTTCTTTCTTTCTCTCTTTCTTTCTTTCTTTCTTTCCCTTTTCTCCTTTCTCTCATTATTTCTCTCTCCTCTTTAATCATATTATTTTATATGTACTTTAATATATACACTTATATTTTTCTTCTCCTTTTTGTTTTACTGCAGAGGTCTTTTATATGCATTATGGTTTTCATATAAATATTATTTTATGTTATTTCTAAATGTGTGAATAAATCCCTGATTTTTGACTTCTCTTTGGCTCTTTTTTTCTGTATGTTTTGTCCAGTTCCAATGTGTTAGTCTTTTTATTTATCTCATTTTATTTTATTTTATACTTACTGCTTAGAAGCCTGTTTGTTTTCTCATGAGAAACAGAAAAGCAATTAGTTCTAGATAGAAGAATTGAACTAGGAAGAGTAAAAGGAAGGGAAATTTTTTAAGATATATTATGTGAGAAAAATTAAATAAAAGGAAATATATTGCCTAGAAGGTAATTTTTATATTTCTACTTCTGTTTTATTACATTTTTCTTCTGTTTATATATTCACTTTTTAATATATAAAAATATTTACATATATATTTATTTATTCTTCCTAAAGAGTAACAATTATTTAATCTTAACTGATTCACCAAAATTATTCAGTGAAAGTTGACAACTTTATCAGTGATCACCAACAAATTCCAATCATCATTTATTTTCCTTATTATTATTGCATCATCATGAATATTATTAATACAAGATTTTTTAATGTATTATAAAACATAGATTATATAGAATATGAATGTCAAAGAGTATAGAAGATTATATTTCTTAGGGGACTTTTTATGATGACTCCTTTAAGATAAAACTAAGAATAAAATATGAATCGTGAAATTATTCAGGAAGAGATGTGAATGGCAAATTATTTTTACCCGAAACTGACCTATAACATCAATCAAATTTGAATGGGGATAAAATGGGAAATACTTTTGCAAATCTCATTTTGAAATTCATCCATGGTGAAATTACTTGATTAGCATAACCTTTCTGGCCTGCTGTGGACATCTCTCAGTATGACCTCTTTCTTCTTTGCTTTATTTCAGTGTTCCATCATTTCTTTAGGGGGAGAGAGGCCCAAATTGTTCTTGGGACATTCTATTTCATTTTCATGACTTGATGATCATAATGCTTTTTCTTTGGTTTTGAATTTTTGTGTGTGTGTGTGTGTGTATGTGTATGTGTGTGTTAGGATGCTTTCCCTTTGTATCTTTTACATTCCCGTACTTAGACTCTGATTTGATATCATTATATGTCTCCACAGATTATATTAGTTCCAAACCCCTTTTATTTTTATGCTTGTTTCATACCATGGATATAATTTTAAGGTAGAAGCCCTAGTGCTCCTCTGGTATAGTGTGGAGATTGTATCAAGCAATTCTCTATACCTGGTATTTTTCTCCTTATCTCTGTCACACCATCAGATTCTCCCCCAAATTTAATAAAATTAAGGACTAACTATAATAGTGTGTGTTGAATGTGATCTCAAGAGAAAGTCATTAGAATTAATTTCCATTCCCCTTGAGCTCTTTTCCTGTGGTGGTTTGTCAATCAGGGATATAAGCCTTCTCTATGGAGTTGTCAGTTTCTCCAAGGTACATTGTTATTCTGAGTGATTGGTGACCACTCATAGCTTTGCAAAAAGTTGTTCCCAAAATTTTTTTCACAGTACTTTCAATTGGGGAAATGATAGTAGTAGATATATGGAAGTGAAATAATAAGGGAGTTCTTAAAGTCCTTTTCCATAAATGAATAATTTATTGTCGTTGTGAAAGAAAAGCATGAGTTTGGCCGCTCAGTGCGGCCTGTCACTTTTGATGAATGTGATTCACCTTTTAGTAAGAAGTCCAATTTCACACTGATGGCAATTCTCAAATTTCATAGCAAATGAAATTGTAAGGTATCTTAGGAACATAGTCTAGGAAGGAGCAAAATGAGCCTGAAAGATTCAAAATTGCAACTACACAGGATGTCACAAAAAGTCAATGTTGTCATTGACTAATGTCAAGAAAGTCATAGAGTCAAGGTTTTCTTTTCTTATTTTTTACAATATTTCATTAATACTAAAGTTAAGAAGTAACACTTTTTAGTTTCATTTTATATTTCCCTTGTTGCCAAATTAAATAAAGATTGCAGGTCTCTAGTGTTTCGAACTATGTTTATTACTATCTTCTGTGTGTGTCTGTGTATGTGTTTGTGCCCATGCTTGTCTGTGTATGTGTGTGTGCCCATGCACACATGCATGTGTGTATAAGATGTACAATTTAGGACAGACATGCTGTCTACCACTGAGTTAGGTATGTTAACTTTCTCTAATAAAAAGTTGCTAAATTGTATGACTTCTTCCACAAAGGCTGAAACTACCCTATTGGATCATTCTGATGTTAACATTGTCTAAAACTAAAACCACACTATAGTTTAGTGATATTAAATCATGAGTCCTACTAAATCCTCTTTTATTTCCATCTTAACTTCAGAAATCACATACTGATATTTTTCTTCATTTGTCTGAAATCCATATTATAAATTTCCATTACTATCTTGAGGCTGTTAAGTTTGAATAGGGAGTCCTTGGCACTAAAGCGGATGTGATATGCTCTTTCCTTTACTTATACTTAAACTCTGGAACTTTTCCTCTGGGAAAAAGAAGTAAGTTACCAGAGAGACGGGGAAATGGATTTGCTTGAATGTGTCTTTACAACATTCAGACATTGAAATTCTAGCCCCTACAAGATGAGTGCTCTTAGGTGGATTTAGGAAGCAATTACCTCATGAGGGAGGAATGTCCATGAATCAAGTCAAGACACTTCTAGTAGGAATCCTGAGAAGCACTCTCATTGTCTTTCTATCATGAAAACACAGAGCAAGAAAGTAGTAATGTTTGTTTCACCATCAGCATGCCTAAACAAGGTTTCTATCACAAACCAATCTGTGGGTAAGTATGATTTGTTACAACAGACATAACTAATAAAGACAAGAAGGCTGACTGACAGTTTTAGGAATTAGTTGAAAACAACATTTTTGTGGGAGAGAAAAAAGGCTAATATCACACTCAACATCAACATGCTGAGACCCCCAAACTATTTTTAGCTATGCTGTTATTACCATGTTGTTTTCTCACATCTCTCTTGGTCCTCACATACTCTTTCTCCATGAATCCAAATCTCTAGTCTAGTTTAAAAGTTTCAACTTCCTTTCATTGCAAGATTTCAAATTTGTCCCCACTATGTGTCAAGACCATATATATGCAACCTATACCTTATTTCTCAGTTCCTCTGAAACTGCAGGATTTACTGCATTAATTTTTTAATCAAGGTAGATTTTCATCACTTCTTATTATCATCAGCTTTTTAATAATATAAGAGTTACCTTTATGAAGATTAGTGTGTATCAAGGCAACTGTTGCACACATCACAATTCACTAAATCTTGGTGCAAAGGTAGACAAAAAATAGGTGTAAATCACCTTACACAATTTTGGTGATTCTATACAGTGTTTTAATTAAACTTTTCTATTCTGGAAACTCTTTGCTAAGCACAGAAAAGGAAAGGGAAAAAATTCATACCTTTAACAGCTGGAACCGATAAAAATAAAGGTGTTCCAAGAATGGAAAAGCCAGACATAAAGGACTCTAGAGAGAGACAGTTTCTGACTGAAGTACGTGGAGTATGGGTGAAAAGAATATTCTTAAAGAAAAAATGCTTTATAATGCTTTGCAGTATTATTGGTTCTTGGCTGGATGATGCTCTTTTTTTCTTATGTTCCAGGCAAAGATCATTTATTCTGAGATAAAAAATAGATTTTTAAATTTCCATTCGTTTCCTACAGTTAATTTGTTGATAGATGCCCAAGTTCTAAATCTCTGAGAGGGGAATGAGATGAACATAAAGTGTTGTAATGATTGCAGGGTGGTTTAGATGTGGAAAGATTAAAGTAGAAATTTCCTGGTTCTAATTATGTTTGTGGTATTTTATTTTAAATACTTAATGGGTTAATTCTGCTTCCAATCTCTAAGTAGGGCTCTTTCGTACATAGGGAAGCTATCTTCTTTAATGGATTTAAAATCTGGTTTGTGTTAATACTGGTGATTGCACCATGTATGTTAAGGCCTTCTCTTCCTCCACCTCTTCCCCCTAGTCATTCTTCTCCTCCTCCTTCCGTTTCACCTTTTTCTATTTTTTTTTCCCTCTGTGGATCTACATGTTGAACAAATGTAAAAGAAATTTATCAGTTTTAATACATACTCATTGATATAGACAAGACAAAATACCAATGCTTCTGTAGCTAACTCTTCATGCATGCTCCTGGAATCAATCCTAATTAAACTCCATGGGTCACCAATATATAAATAAAAAATAAATATATACTAGGCCCCCTTTGACTTATTTTCCCTATAGACCAAAACATTAAGAAGTCTCTCTATATATGGGGCTTCTATATGAAGAAAGTGGGTTTGCTGTTGTTTTGTTTTTAATGAATTCATGTGAACACTTTGTTCTAAGAAGGATGAGACTTAGGCACTTAATATATGTAGGTAGTCAAAAGCAACTTTTGTAAAGTATAAGTCCATTTTCATTGGCATTACATTAGATGACCCTCATGGCTCAGTTCTTATAAAAGAGAATTACATCTATTACTTATTCCTTTGAACAAATTCATTGCCTCCCCTTGCTTTAATTATTGTTCCATATATATTTAGTTTAAAAGTGATGACCATATCATATATATCAGTTCTGCTCTCTTTCTCCCCTTCTTCCTAAGTATTTAAATACAAGCAGCTCTGTTTGTTATTTACAGGTTCATGTGTGTGTGTGTGTGTGTGTGTGTGTGTGTGTATGCATGCGTACTGACAGTTATGGTTTTTATGTCTAAGTTATTGAATGAGCAAATGAGGATGACTAATCTCTGAGGAAAGCTCTTTGCCCCACTCTCAACATTCTTTTTCAGTTGTTCCAAATTCTTTGTGTAGGATTGGAGTAACGTGAGACTTTCTCTTTGCATATTAGCATACCTGTCAATTCTACCCTCGTTGGGGGGGTCTTGGTTTGGCAGATTTTATTCAGCTTCATGGGTGGAGCTTCCTGACATGTCTAGGAAATGAAATCTCACAACAAGCTTCTCATTACGTTGGATATGCAAATATGTCAACCCTTTTTTCCATGGTTCCTTGAGTCCTAGGTGCAGGAGTTACAATGTAGATACATCAGTAGGTGCAAGGAACACAGGATCACTTTCTAGCATTGTGAGTATATGCCAAGAAAGAGCTAATAAAGGAATAATAGTTGATTTCATGAAATCTTATATGTTATCTATGAACAGCAATAGGCATCAGGCATCTTACCTATCAGAAGATCTAAAGTTTGGCTATATAACATGTTTTATTGACTTCTTAGAACAATGGTGTTCAGTCACATAAGAAATTTTGTATTGGAAATATGTCTTAGATGAACACATGGTGACATAAAATTTTACAATTCTCCCTAATATGCACAGACCTTTGTTATATAATTCTTTCCCTGTATGTTGCATATTAAGATGTAGTTTTTCCAAGTTACATAATTCCCTGTAATATAAAATTTGTAATATTATAGACATGACATAATTGAAATCACAGAAAATAATATAATTTCTTGATATCTTATGCAATTTTGCTAGGCTTTTTCATAGCCAAAAGAAGGAAATATACATTTCTCATCTTTTATATCTTGAGAATTTCCTTTTATGAATGAATGCATAACCATTTCCTAAAGCATCATGGTATAAAAGAATCAAAAATCAAATGCTACTTAGTATGAATGGCTTAAAGTTGACAGTTGTAAGATCAGTACTTCTCAGTCATCAGTGACAGTATTTAGTCTCATCTGGCTGATTGTTTCATAAAATTCCTCACAAGCATAAGTAAGCTTCTCTATATGGTTTTACTATCATGTCTGAAAGGAGGACGTGGCTCCTTCCACTATGCAAATAGCCTTCCTCTACATATCTGAAATCACTGTGCCTACTATATTTTATAAATATACTTATGGTAATAAAATAAAATATATTTTTATATTTATAGTAAATATAGTAGTCCACTGAATTTTAATATGTAAGATGTTGATGGTGGAAATTTTCTTTTTTTATTTTATCATTATTTATTTATTTATACATACCAATTCCGTTTCCCATTTTTTCCTCTCCTCTCGCTCCCCCTAACTTGTCCCACACCACCCACCCCCATCAGCTCCTCCAAGGGTAAGGCCTACCCTGGAATGTCAACTGAGTCTTTCCCATCACCTCTTAGAGACAGGACCAGCCCCCCACAACCACATGCTTAGGTTTATTAAGATATCTCTCCATAGAGAATGGACACCAAAATGTCAGTTTATGTGTTTAGAGTTAGAACCTAGTCCTGCTACCAGTGTCTCCATATGCTGCCCAAGGCACACCATTGTCACCTGTGTTCAGGAGACCAAGTTTGGTCTTATGCAGGCTCACCAGTTGTTAGTTCAAACTCAGTGATCTCCCTTAAATAGGGCCAGCTGATTTTATGGGTTTCCCTATCATGGTCTTAACCCCTTTGATCATATTATTGTTCCTTCCTCTACTTTTGTAATACTCTGAGAGCTCTACCCAGTGATTAGTTGTGGATTTCTGTATCTGCTTCCATGAATTTCTGGAAGAAAGTTCTCTGGGGTTCTGAGATACTGTCTTAGACTGAATGACTAAGACAAAAAAATGGTGACAGCTTATGTGGGAGAAATGTGGAGTAAGGGGAACACTCCTCCATTGCTAGTAGGAGTGCAACTTCTATAGAAATCAGTATGGTAGTTTCTCAGGAAATTCTAAATCAATGTACCTCAAGACCTAGTAATACCACTTTTGGGCATATACACAAAGGCCATATACTCATACCACAGAATATTTGCTCAACTATGTTCATATCATCATTATTCATAATAGCCAAAACCTGGAAACAACCTAGATGTCCTTCAACTGAAGAATGGATAAAGAAAATGTGCTATATTTAAACAATGGAATACTGCACAGTGAAAAAAAATCTTTAAATTTGCTTGCAAATGGACAGAACTAGAAAATAAAGCCCTAATGAGGTGTTCCAGACCCAGAAAGATAAATATAGTATATATTCACTCAAAAGGGAATTACAGATACAAAGTAAAGGAAACTTTCTTGTATCTCAACACCATACCACCTTGCAACCTCATGTGTAGAATTTTCATAGTAACATGGATGAAAGACAAGAGATCTACTCTACTGTAAAGAAATGAAGAAAGCTAAAATATCTAATGCTGCTAAAATATTTGAGGTCAAGAAAATATTTGAAAATATAAAACACAAATCGATTAGAAGGAATAAAAAGAAAAATTAGGAAGATTCTTTTATAGATAATAGTGATTTTATTCCATGGTGAACAGTCAAGCTTCATTGTACATACCAATTATCCCCACACTCAGGAAGCTGAGGCAAGAGCATCACTGTGATCTCATCACTGGAGTACTTGGTAATATCTTGTTTCCAAAATGTTATATAACAAAATTAAAGGGAGATATTGATGAACTAGAGATAGGGTTGAAACAAAGACCTTTTCAAATGAATAGCAAAAATAGAGAAAAAGAAGAATTTAGGGTAGAAAATTAATTATGTATGAAATGTAAACAGTGAGAAAAGTAAAATTATTCAAAGTAATGCTACCTTAATAAAAGAAATGCATATACAAGTGGAACAATTATTTTTGAAAATAAAGAAGAACTCACATTTATTATTTTTTATATTCTTAAAAATCAAATTACTTTAAATATTTATTAATTAATATAGCTCAATATTGTGGCAAACACTGTCAAGAAAAGCTATGTACAGCTATAATCATGCTTATATCACCCAGGAAACAAAGTAAATCAAATGCACATAATTATCAAAAAATGAATGCTTAGAGATGAAGATAAATATTGCCTAAATTATAGTCTGGAAGCATTGCATATACAAACTATGTCATACATATTGTTTTATGAAATGTTTAAATTTATAACAATAAATATCTTTGGGATACTATCTTTCTATTTTACTATGAAAAGGTGCTTTGGTCTGTTGCTTTTGTTTTAGGAAACAGGGTAGGGTCACTGCCCCTGAAAGCTTTTTCTACCCCACATAGCCTATACTTTCTTCAATTGAATTGTCAGAAAGTTTTCTCCATAGGAGTTCAAACTTATTTATTTATTTATTACCATAGAAATTTGTCCTTTGATTAATATCTTTGTAAACCAAAAAAGTTTTAGTTTTAGAAATTATTTCTTTCTGATTTATGGCTTTCCTATGGCAAAGAGTAAGTAAAATGATAATATATTTGAGAAATCTGTATTGAAAAGATCATTCAAAAGCTGTAGCACAATTAATAAAAACCCAGAGACAGATATGGGGGTTCAACCTAAAGGTCAAAAAAGCAAAACATATTATAATATAAAACATATTACAGGTATACCACACAATCAAACTGGACAGGCATTTATAGAAAGAGCAAATCAGACTCTAAAGGATATGTTAAATAAAAAGAAAGTGATTAATTAATACCCCCACAAATAGGTTGCATAATACTTTATTAACCTTGAATTTTCTTAATGTTAATGAGAAAGGAACAACAGCTACAGGGAGACGTTGGAAAATAGAAAAAAAAAAACCTCAGAATTAAATCAGTCTGTGTACTTCAAGGACATGTTAACCTCAGAATGGAAACCAGCAGATGTGCTATGTTGGTGAAACACTTTTGCTCTTGTTTCCAGAGAAGAAACTCTATGGATACCATCAAAATTGATCAAGATTTGGTTTGAGAAGGAAAATTCTCTCAATAAAGAGAAATGACAGCTCATCCACAGAGGTGACAATCATATAAGTGGTAAGGAAACCTCACAATGGTTGGGCAGGGCTATCTTGTCTTTGCAGGAAAATAGAAATTTTTCAAGAAGTCAAGAGACCTTGGAAATTTAGATACCTAAAGATGAAAAAATAGCTATCCAGAAAAAATCATCAAGCAAAGAGAAATCTGAATTATGATTCCTATATTCTTTGCAGGCTAAAATCTCATTACCTAAACATATATATCTCCTTACCTCTCAATATAATGGTAGTCCCTACTCCTCTCCTTTTCTAAATCCAATCATGCTGCTAAAAGAAAAACTCAGTTTCTGCCTCTTTTAAGGAGAGCCACCTGATGTGGGACAGAAGAAAAATACAAATCTAGGGAATAAGGTTATCAAAAATCTGCTTTCAAAATTTCTACTTCTCCCAATACTTATTTTTGTCTCTACGTACCTTTCTTTGAATATATATCTATTAAAATTCAAACTTCCAGTTTTGATATGGGTAATGTTTAAATTTTTCTACAGTAATCTCTGAAGTCTCCAGGAAAAAGATGGGGTTCCACAACAACGATTTCACCTAGCTAATATGATGCCATTTAGCTGATAACACCACTTAAATATTGGCTTTGGACTACAAACCGCTTAGAAAAAGTATGCTGTGTCAGCTGAGATGATCCAGCCTAACTGACTACTCTACCCAGGACTTGAGACAAACCCTACACTTTCCCAGTACATGTACATGAATAAAAAATGATACAGCTACCACTTCCAGGACTTGACTGTTAATCCAGTTTTTTCTTTTCAGTTTCCACTAAAGATACCATTACTCCAGACAGCAGAAAGCAAATTTAAGTATAAGACACCAAGATTCCCAAGAAGTGGGGTAGATTGTCTTTGGTTTTTGAATGAATTATGGATATTTGTAATTGTTTAAGGGTGGTTGGTTATAAGTTACTATAGTAATTGCCAGGAAAATGCTAAATAAAGGAGATTAGATTCAGGGTCTTGTTTTGAAATTTTAAAGAAAAAGAGAACTGCTGTGGGCTAAGTCTTTTCTACACTGTAAAGATTTGTCACTTTTATTGGTTTAATAAAATGCTGAATGGCTAGTAGTCAGGCAAGAAGCATAGGTGGGGCAACCAGACTAAGTGAATTCTGGGAAGAGGAAAGGCAAAGATGCAGTCACCAGCCTGATGCATAGGAAGTAAGATGAGACTGCCTCACTGAGAAAAGGTACCAAGTCACATGGCTAAACATAGACAAGAATTATGGGTTAAAGTTGTAAGGTCTAATTAATAATGATTTTGAGCTAATAGGCCACACAGCTTACAATTAATATGAATCTCTTTAAGCTACTTTGAAACTGAACAGCTACGGCATCAGCCAAGACAGAAGCTTCCATCTCCAAAAGGCAATTAGATTTTAACTTTGATATTGCCCATTTAAGAATCTATGAAAGACTACCATAAGTAAGGTAAAATTTTAGGGCAGTATGTAATTCTACAATTGGTAAAGAATTTTTATGCCTCTAAGATTCCTGTTTCTTTGACTTTCAAGATAGTAAAATGCAGTTACTAACAATTGTTTGACCATTTGATTGCTGTCTCAAAGCTGCATATATATAGTAATTTTCTGATAAAATTTACAAAATGATTGAAGATATTATGACTGGTATCTTAATTGCCAACAAATATATGTATATATTCATATATATGTAAATACTATATATAGTATTGCATGTTCATACACATTGTGTTACCTATATACATCTATATTACATACATATGCATATACATGCATATTTTATTTACATATATAAACATATTTCTGTAGACATATATTTCAATTATTTTTTAAGAACTATGTAGTTTACTACTATAATTTATGGGGGAAAAGGTGCTAATAAATATTTTCCACAGCACTCTCATTAAAGATGATATTAAATAATACTAAAAGCCTAATTGGACTAACTTTTTTTTAGCATTTTTATTGTAATGCCTTATTACTTTAATTATCAATGCAAAACTATGTTTTGTATATGTATTTTATAGAGACAATTTCTTCATTTTAAATGGTTTATTATTTTCTGTCTTAAAAAGGAATAGATGAATGCAAGTTTTAGGCATTGCAAAAAGGATTATTTTTAGATAAGAATATTACTAAAGTAGACATTATAATATGAACGAATCACATCTCATATTAGCAAAAGAAAAATATTTCCTTTCCTCTTTCTAAAACAGTGTCCCTCTAATTTGTAATTAGTCAATTCAGTTCAGTTTTTATAATGCTGTATGCTCTGTATGAAGCAGCAAGAATCTGAAGCATCTGGTGTGGCCATCATTCTTTATGATAATGTCTTTGTTTCATTATTCATAGGTCCTGAATGCTTGTTCCACTGTTGAGGCAGAACAGAGAAGTAATTGAATAACTGAGTATCACAGATTTAAAAGGAGCACTTAGCCCACAGAAGAGAATTGACAACCTAATGCTAGTTTGTGTTTTTGTGTCCTGTAGTTGACTAATAAGTGATAAGAAACTAAATGGGCTATTTATAATATGCTTTGACAGGGCCCTCTTAACTCTCGTATGATGATTGCAGTGGAAACACATAGCTGCTGCTGCCGCAGCTATTGAGATTGGATAGGAGACACAATAACAAAAATACACAGTTTATGTTTTAGCTTTTATATTTTCCAAGTTTTGTAACTGATCCTTGAAGGATGACAAAAATGATGCAGTAAAAATTTGAGAAGCAATAGAATATAACTTAGGGAAAGTAAGAGCTCCAGCATATCTTATCTGGGTTACAGTAAAGACCTAGCTAGCTATGTTTCTTTATGTGAAAGTGCGCAAGTGACATGCAAGCAAAATTAAAATTTACAAAGAGTCATGAGCCTATTACGCCTGATGGAGAAGAGGAAAGAGAAAATTTTTATGGCAAATCAGACTTATTCTCTATATTCTGTCTTTAAGTTGAGGAACATTTGTTAAATGAGAATGATAAATGCAAAATTTTGAACATAATATTCTGAAGCAGCAGAGGATGCATATTAGAGCTGGTATTTTACTTTATATTAGGTGCAATTACATCAGGTACCATAAAGGTTACAAAGAAATTGTCTTCCAAATTGTTTTGCTAAGGAATTATTCCAAAGGAAAGAAACAAAATTGGACTATTGTTCTTATATTTTGTCCTTAAAATTGTGCTTCATTACCTCTGAGAATACTACTTGTTAATACCAATTTTTATAACTTACCTATGAATACTTCATGTGGTCTAAAATTTGTAAATGTCATGTAATTATTTAGGTTATGGAAAATTGACACCAAACAAAAATCGTAACTTCTTTCATACGAGTACATTATTACACATTTGTGGAGAACCTTGTGAAATTTACTTACTCATTTGCCACATTAGTTAGCTAAAATAAGATTAGGAAAACTCATTTTCCATCTAGGCTTTCCTCTTGGAGGATGATTTGGTTTGGGATGCCTACAATTGAAAGTTGGGGCATTATTCAATACTGAAAATAAACAAACAAGGAGGGGCAGGGGAAAGAAGTTTTCTAATCAAAACAAAGTAAAATTAATTTGGACAAACAAGATAATTTGGTCCAATATCATAACTACCACAGTGTCTCTGTGATCATTTTGATTCTTCATTTACACTGTTCAGGAGAATCAGCATATCTTCTTATCATATACCTCTCTCCACTCTCCTCAATCTGGCCACAGAGTCCAAGTCAACAATCACAACAACTTATCTATTCTCCTTTTGACAGAGGATCTCAGAGCAAATAAATCAGAAAATAACTAACTGAAAATGAGAAAAAAAAAAACCACTGGGTTACTAAATAATCCAGAAATGGAAGGGGGCATGAATCATAAGCATTCACTGAATTTACCTTTATTATTTACTTTCCATGCACACAATTCTTTGCTCTCTCAGTGCTGCGCATCTATTTTTCCTCGTAATTAGACTAGAAAGAGTCATGTCTCTTGCTATTGTCTAACCAAAACTTAAAATAAAAGCAGTAATTATTCATTCTCCTTTGTTTTGATAATAAGAACACAAAGGGAAATGAGGGAAGCCTTTGTTTATCTACAGCTGTTATTTCTTCTGTTTCCTTTTCAATTATATTTTAAAGATTGCTTTGGTTAAAACAATGATGGGGCTTAGAACAACTATTTATTATGTGCTCAGAAAATTTTAAATCTTGTTCAAAAACTGATTTTGACAAAACTTGATTGTATTATTTCATTTAAAGATTTATTTTTTTAATTTTTAATTTTATTTTTTAATTTTTTCCCATTTTATGTCATGTAAATTTTTAAGATTTTTAAACTTACCTTGGTTTTAATTGTACTATAAGGATAAAGAAAGATAAATGATAATTATAATGATCTAGAAAAAACTCATTTTTTTGCTTAAAGCTTATTATTCTCCCAGTCAGTGGTGATACATGCCTTTAATGCCAGCACTTAGAAGACAGAGGGAGGGGTAACTCTATGAGATCAAAGTCAGCCTGGTTATGTGGGATTTCCCCTCTGTATGCTGTGAATACAATTGGGTAATAAAGAAACTGTCTTGGGCCTGAGAAGGGAATAGATGTAGGCAAGGAAAACTAAACTGAATGCTGGGAGAAAGGAGGCACAGTCAGAGAGAAGCCACCAAGCCACCACCAGAGACATATGTGCTAAAAATTTGCTGATAGGCCATGACCTTGTGTTGATATACAGATTAATATAAATGGGCTAAATTAAGATATAAGACTTTGGGGGAGGGCTGAACGGGGAGTGGAAAGGCAGGGAGGGGAGCAGAGAAAAATGTAGAGCTCAATAAAAATCAATTTAAAAAAATGTAAAAGTTAGCCAATAAGAAGCTAATGGGCCAAGCAGTAATTTAAGTAATATAGTTTCTGTGTGATTATTTTGGAGCTTATCAGCTGGGAACCAACAAGAGGCCTTTGTACTATAAATTGTCACCCACATGGCCAACTAAAATCCACATAAAACCTGAGAGGTCTTGGAAAGGAATTCTAGACACTTAAAAGCAAAATTTAGCCACATTTTTTTTTTTTTCTGATTGGGTTTTTCTTGCTGGCTGCATGCTGTAGCTCCTTTAAAAGAGATTTTCCTGGGCTGGAGAGATGGCTCAGAGGTTAAGAGGACTGACTGCTCTTCCAGAGGTCCTGAGTTCAATTCCCAGCAACCATATGGTGGCTCACAGCCATCTGTAATGAGATCTGGTGCCCTCTTCTGGCCAGCAAGCATACAGACAGACAGAACACTGTATACATAATAAATAAATAAATAAATCTTTAAAAAAAAAAAGAGAGAGATTTTCCTGATTCAGTGGTAGAAAAAAAAGCGGTGGTTTTCTAATGCCAGCTTTTTGGTCTATAATGCCAATATGAACTCTTGCTCTTTCAGGAGGCTGAGCATTTAAATGGGATTTGTTAGCAGTGCATTGCAAACGTCTTAATGGCTTGACATAGAATTGCTGCATACTTAAAACTGGGGCAGGGAGCCCTGCCCTGTTGGAAGTCCAAGGCCCACCCCCATCCCTCCCGGCCTAGGAAGGAGTGCATTCAAAAAGACTCGGTTCTCAAAAAGATAATACATGCAGAAGAGATAGGTCCTGGTGTCATTGTTGATGGGTTCTCCATCTGCCAACTTTCGCCGCCACATTCAGAGAGTATGGTTTGTTCATATGCTCATTCAGTCCCAGTCCAGGTGGGCACCATGCCCTCTCTCAAGGAAGAAGGGGGAGGGAGGAGGGGTGGGGGGGTAGTGGGAGGGGACCAGGAGAAGGGGAAGAAAGGTAAAAATTTTATTTCTTTAATTATGTTCTTGAATGGAAAAAATAAAACAAAACAATGTATGGAAATAAAATAAAATAAAATAAAATAAAGGAAAAAAAAACTGGGGCAGGGAGCATGGCTTGCAGAGGTGGTAAACAGAGTTCAACAATGTTGAACTGTACAAAGCAAGCAGGAAGTATCATTTATACCCAAGTAATTCTGCAGCTTAAGTTTTTAAGAAGCACTTAGCATTTTAAGAAGCACTCCTGGAGAGTAAAGAATTACAGATACACAAAAAAGACAAATCAGAGGGAGAAAACCTCTAAATGGGTCACAGTGTTGGAAAAATGTATGTAGGCTTGGGAGAGAGAAGAAAAAGAATATAGACAGTTATAAAAAGCAGTAATTTTTTTAAAAGGGTAAAGTGTTTAAAGAGAAAGGGTACAGAAGTAAAAAAGAATAAGCCACGTAAAGATGGAATATAGACAGAGAGTCTGGATTATATATATTATTGTGCTTCCTCTGAATTGTTTGACTGTAAAGAAGCTAAGTACAGAGAGACATTTCATTGTAAGGACTGCTAAGTTAAACCTACATATATATTTTAAAGGTATCCTGAATTCAAAATATGGGTCTAAGGATATGTTGCATTGGAAAAGAGTTTTTTTTGTTGTTGTTGTTGTTTCCACAGAAGATGAGAACCTGTGGATTACTTATAGACTAATATGGTTTGATGGATCAAGACCCTGTGAAAGGGTGTCTTGAACACCCTCCAAAAAATTACTTCATCCAACTACTGACTGAGATGAACCTAGCATGTAGAACATACCATGAAAGTCCTATTAACAGTACTCCAAATAGCAGGAAGTATTCTAGAGTACTCTGCCCATATTCTCAAATATTGTTTATAAATATTTGTTTACATTTAAAGTGGGATATGATATAGAAACTTACATTGGTATTTATCTTGGTTTATTGATACAAATTAAAGTCAATTTTGTTATATGTATATTACTGCTCTTTTTTTAAAGTATTGTATTTGTGTAGCACATTTTAAAATGTAATGTATAATTGAGAAATATATGTTAATTGAAAGTTATCTTTAATAGTCAAACTTGTAGTCATGTCAATTAGGTTTTCTAAATATATAGAGATATATTTCGGTTAGATAGGTATTTTTCAAATCTTTCAGAGACCTTTAGAATATGACATTTAAAATATTTTAAAAACTTAGGGATTTTCATGACAGTGAGACATATCTGATCCTCGAAGCACCAATTTTTTCAAGAAGAAGATGGGCATCAAAGAGGCTCCTAATGGAATTGCTTAGCCAATTGGGCAAGAAACTGCTCTTGCCTGGACTGCATAATGAACTGGACATGCAGGACTCACAAAGAAATGATATAATTTTCCTTAGTCACAATAAAAGATTATATATATATATTATAATTATTGCTTAATAACTTTTGTTACATGTAATTTTACTATGTTGAAGTTAAAACCTTCCTTTTTATTTAAACAAAAAATGGGAAGTGATATGGGACTCTCCTTTGTATGCTGTGACTATCATTGGTTAATAAAGAAACTGTCAAGGGCCTGTGCAGGAAATAGACGTAGGTGGGGAAAACAAAATTGATGCTGAGAGAAAGGAGGCAGAATCAGAGAGAAGCCATAGAGCTGCTGCTGGAGACAAACTCGCTGAAACTTTGCTGGTAGCCCACAACTTCATGGCAATGTACAGATTAATAGAAATGGGTTAAATTAAGATGTTGTAGTTAGCCAATAAGAAGCTAGAGCTAATGGGCCAAGCAGTGATTTAAATAATATAGTTTAATTTCGGGGATGAAAAGCTGGGAACCAACAAGTGGCCTTCCTACTACATCCTGGTCTACAGAGTTATATCCAGGACCGTCAGAGCTATTACACAGTTAAATTCTGTCACAAAAATAACAAAAAAATAGTTTATTATTCCTCGGAATACTTTGTGTTACCTCAGATACCACAGTTTTTCTGAATTTTTGTATCCTTCCTTAAATTCAAATAATATATTTACCTTATAAATCAGCAGACTGAATTAGTCAAATTTCAATTGAATGAACAAATATATAAGTTAAATAAACTTTCAAAAATTGAAGTTCTATTTTGCATCAGAGTAGATATTTGATAATATATCCTGTGGTTTTATTGATTGAAGCCCAAAGGAAATCATTAATTCTAGTGTTGGGAGATTTGCAGCCTAGTCTGGGATCAGAATATGAATGCTTGTCCAACAGGTCTCGATTAATTCAAGACCTTGGAAGATGGTCTCTCACTTGGCATGGGCAGCATAGGGCTTTGTTAAATTTATGCAGTTTACAGACTTTTTCTCTCTTATTATACTATTGATCCTTTGGGTGGTTTTAGTTTTGCTTTGTCAGTCACACACACAACTGTAATTTTCCCTGAAATTTTCTTTCTAGAATGTTTTCCCTTTAGAATCAGCAGAGGGCTAATGCTTCTCCAATTTCTCATCTGGCATTACTAACTACCACTCCTAATCCTGGGAACTCCTCTGACTCAATAAAGATAGTTAAGAACATTAACCATGTCTCACAGTTCTGGGAAGGAGAATAGCCTTGCATACAAAGAATAGGGAAAAAGCCTCAGGCCTACACACACAGTGCCAACTGCTGAGAGTAAGTTTCCTAGGCACCAAGCATATAGAATCAATGATAATTTCTAGTATAGTCAATGGGGAAAAGAAATATAAAATATAGGATGGAGATATCCATTGTTACCATACATAGGGGCTTATATTCATCAAAAATGTATGTTTTAGTGGGATTGGAAAATAGTGCTTTAGCATTTATAGGGAGTGCCGTTTATAGAGAGATTGAGATATGACACCTTTTTGTACAAAAGGTAACTCTATAAAAGCATATCTTGCAGACACAAAAGAATTGTTTGGGTTTGAATACTGTTGTTCTTAAAACATTGTACTCATGTTTATTACTTTTTAACTTTGTAACCACAAGTAGCTTCTAGCTGACATAAGTGCTACAAGAGCAGGGTATATTGGATCGATATTTAGTTAAATTTGCAAAAATGCTGAACTCTATGTCTATGATAAGGTTATGTAGGGAGTGGGACTATGTATTTGGGAAAACATAAAGGGGAACAATGAGGGATTTTATAATTATTATGATGTATATTTTATAATATAATGTATTTCCTTAAAAGTCAAAAATAGGGGCTAATAATAAAGCTGTTCATGTAAGCCTTGTTAGGAAAAATTCTGCTAAAATATACATAAATACAGTTTGAGATAGTCTGGGCCATTTGAGTGCAATCCACCTGTTGGATTTCTAGTTTCAGTACCAGATCCTGAGCCGAGGCTTGACCTCAGCATCCTACTATAGATATATATAATATGCCACTATATCTATATCAACATAAATATACGTAGCCATGTGTTTCTCCACATCTGATTATATATCAAACCTACATGTTTAAAAGTCTGTAGCAAGGAATACTTAGGTAGATCACATAGACATTTCAGATTAGTAGGCTAAGAATGAGCCATTAATCACTTTGAACTTGGCTCCACTTCTCAAAAGTGGAAGAAATGGATAAATAGAGGCAAAAGAAATGGATAAATAAGAGTAATATAGGAAATTAGGAGGGAACACTTTTGATCATGAAAATATTATGTGGACTATGCTTCAGTTATTCATGTGTAGAACATATTTCATGATCTGAATTGTGTGATCAATTCTGACAAATTATGCTGCAAAGTTTAATGAGGTTAAGACAGAATAGATCAATGGAATTTGGAAGATGTCACTTAAACATTGAGAATGATCATTTCTGCATAGTGCTGAGTGGCAACTTTCCCTCCCTTCTCTCTCTCCAATGAATACAGTATTTAGGCACTGTTTTTATTTAGCTATTGACTTTTTGTGAGTATAACCAAGTTTTCACAGACATATAGTGCAGACTTTGGTTTTATTTCCAGTTCTGTCATTTTAGTTAACGGACTTGCCTTCTTTTCTGAAGTTGTCTGTGTTTTAGTTTTGTCAATTAGTATCCTTTATTTTATTTTTGAAGTTTGTTACACATTATTGAAATACAGAGGCAATAGTAAAAAAAAATACGTATTAAATTATATTCTCTTACTATTTTAACTTGATTAACCTGGGAAATAAATATGAGCAAAAGGATACATCTAAAAGTCTTAGCATTAACATAGAGTTTGTTTTTGTCATTACACATATAGTGTGCCGTTTCTTATATTTCTCCAAGAGACTTTGGGTTAATTTAGTGATTGATGTGGAAAACCATGAGGTTGTTTACACAGACACCATTAATTTCACCCTCCTTGTTTTCTTCTATGTTGATGAAAGGTGGAAAAACAATCCACCCAATGTCTCCAGATTCCTCACTCTGGGAATGGCTTTATTACCCAGTTTTGGCTGGTGAGGAATAAGTCAGTCTCTGAGGGAAAGGTGCTATGAAAGTTCATTTAAGAGTGAGGCTCATCCTTCACTGTGTGGACCTTTTCAGCTTTTTCCTGGCCAGAACATAGGAAAGACCCCTAAAGGAAAAGGACAACTAACATTCAGGATACAGTAATTATGCCTGCAGTGGTAATGTTTAGCCGGACAAATTGCTATCCAGTCAATATATTGAGCATTTGAACCAACCGTGAGTAGATGATTCTAGAATCCTTTTTACCATCAGGAAAATAAAATATTTGCTTATTTAAGACATTGTTAGCTTTAAGTTTGTTTTTGGTTGTAGAAACAGTCTTCAATATTATAATGTGTAAAGAATCCAGGGACTCCATTTACATAATTTGTGCTTGATGAATTTTAATCTTATCACACCTACCTATCTTACTGATTATGAGTATAAGAGGCAAAAAAAAAAACAACAAAGCAAACATAAGAATTAGAAAATTGTCCCCCCTACATTTAGGTTTAGAAAAAACCAACTCGCTCCTTTGAAAAAGCTAAATTTCAAACGCAATGAAATCTTACAGGCAGCTGTTGCTATGTTCATCTACTTTAAAGGAGAATACTGCTGTTATGCACATCATGGCAATCAACCAAATTATGTTTCCTAATTAATTAATAAATAATGGGCATTTTTGCAGATATGCAATCCAGTGGGTTCTGTAGTGCATCAAACAATATCCTGTGGGAAAAAAATCTACTTTTGTAATTTTGTACTGAAAGAAACACAAAGGACAATGAAACTATCTCATTTTAAGCTTCCTTTAAATTACAAGCATATGGGTACAGGAAAAAATAAAGTGAAATATTTGATTTCGAATGTTTCAAAACATATATATTTTGATAAATTATCTAAATGAGCAGTGTTGCTGATAGCTATATCATTGTTGATTGTTTTGATATCTACTTATTTAATTTTTGTCTTTAAAAGTGAAGATTAATATTAAAATACTGCTTCATAAGTCTTTGAAAAAATAATTTTATGAATCAGCTGAACATATTTATTTCATATTTTTTTATGTAGACTACAGATCACTAATTTTATTTACAAGATTTTTCAAAAAAAACTTATCTTTAAAATTTTGGTGGTGTTGTTTTAAAGTCAATACTTGGTCTCCTTCCCTATTTCAATGATACATCCCATTTATATCTACCAATTTCCAATATTTGCATTAAAATCTCATCTGGTCTATGGCCTCCCAAATAACTCATTTTCTCTTCTCTGTAGTTGATTTTCTACATTCATAGTGAGACTTACATTAATGTTATCAGCTATTTTTAATCTGTTTTGACTAAGCAATTGCAATTCTGAAATATTTGATTTGTCTTTTCATCCTTTGACTTTTTGAGATGGTGTTGGGTGAAGGGTCGCTTGTTCATCCAGACTGCCTGGCTAGTTTAGTTAACAATACAGAAACTGTATTATTTTAAACACTGCTTGGTCCATTATATCTAACTTTTTATTGGCTAACTCCCATCTCCATTAATCTGTATATCACCACAATATCATAGCCTACCAGGAAAGTTTTACCATGTCTCTGGTCATGGATCCATGGTGTCTTCCTCTGCCTTCCTTCTCCCAGCATCGAGTTCCATCTTCCCCACCTACCTAAGCTCTGCCCTATCAACAGGCCAAGGTAGTTTCTTTATTCATTAACCAAAAAAAAAAAAGCAACACATTGACAGAAAGAACTCCCACACCAAGATGGCCCTCCTCAGTGTTCTATAACATGAAGGAAAGTACTTGAAAGTAATTTCAAACTAAATGTGTGTTCAATTCACTTTGTTTTGTGATAGTTATTTTGTTTAATTGGTTTGTATTTTTAAAAAGGTTTATATCATATTGTTCGTTTACAATATTTTTTCTACATAAGAAAAAAATCTAGTGTTGCTTGTGTGGAAATAGATGTGTGGCCAATGATTGTCATTAGTAACCTACCAGAGACAGCAATTGCAAAGAAAAGAAACTCTACTTCAGCAAATGCTAGTTTTATTGCTCATCAGTTATAAATGGGGTCACCACAGATGATTTCTCATCCATGAATCCATGCTCTAATTTTAACTGAGATTTATTTTAAATATCCCATAGTTGCTGATAGTTGGGATAGATATACAAGAGGTGTTTCATGTCTGGAACATAGCAGTTCACAGCTTGCATCTTCTTCTTTGTGTTTTCACATTATTCCATCTCTCGCTTCTTAGATTTTTCTCTGAAACTTGGGGTAGAATAGCATGATAGTGATATAGATGTCTCATTGGCATTTTCAGTTTTTATTCCTCCTCAAGGCAGATATATAAGACCAATATTTGTTTTCCTTTTTTATTTATCATTCTGAACAATCTTAAGTCATGTAAATGATCAAAGAAAACAAATATATTTTAAAGGAAATTATTAAAAACTATGGGAGATACAGGAGAGATATTTTTGATATTCAACATAGGTGAGACTCATGCTTGGTTATAAGCAACTCATCTAAGTCTAAAATTAGCCCCTTAAGTTGAGAGGAAGGCTGTAATCTTCAACCTGTGCACTTCTTGTCTTACAGTCCCTGTTTAACAACGAAATGAAAAGTAACACCCATTATCTCACTGAACAGAATCATTGGAAGGAAAGGGATTACTTGAAACATGGCTCATCAACTAATAAACATCATGGATGTCATGCCTCCCTCCAGTCTTCTGTTTTGCCTTTGTTGATTTTTCAGTTCCTCTCAATGTTTGCATTAATGGAATGACTTTTTGCACTCAGAACTGAAAGATAATAAGTGACTGTTGTTGGAAGCCAAGTTGTTTGTGGTTCTTTGATATGATAACTCAAAAAATAACACAGTTAACATTTATAGGTTATTCCTAGGACGTTTCTAAATTTTATGATTAAGAATACTGTTTCCCTTGGCAAACAGACTAATAATTGTTGCCAATAAAAACTTTCCATGTATACCAAGAAAATTACTAGATGGGACACATGAAATTTGTATGATTGCAAATTCTCTCCAGAAGAGCCTTAAGAGAAAACCCCAACTTCACTGTAGAAATGGGATTGGTGCTTCATCAAGCCTATTACCAGGTAAATGTCATCAATTTTCTTTAGCCTCCACATGATCTGGAGAAGCTCATAGCACCATTCCTGTCAGACTTCAGCCAAAATGAAACATAAAAATCACCATAAAATATTGAAAACAACAATATTGAAGAGCATGTTACAAAATCTTTAGGCACAATTGAATTGTCAAGGTATTAAGTAAAAAAAAAAAAACAGGCACCTTGAGAAAAAGAAAAAATGGAAAGATATTAATTAAATTTGGGAACCAGGATTATATCTTAGAGAGAAAGAAAAGTTATTACAGGTGAAAAAACTAAGTGAAATTTCAACTAATTTTACAGATTTGGAGGTTAAGTAAGATATATATTTTTAAATGATTCTATTCTTTTGAGATTCTTATATATATAACACTTGTGGTAAAGATAGAACTTATTTTTGGAGTGATTTCACAGTTATTTGGAAGCATATAATTATTCTACATATGCACTTAAAAAGCAAGTTAAAAGTTAAAAAGTAAAAAAAGTTAAAAATATTTCATATAACATCATGAGAATAGTGGTTGTTTACCAAAAGAAGCTACTTTCTACCAACTGTTTGGTCAGTTTTGTTGTTTAATCATGAGAGTGTTTAGTGACTTCCCTTTTAATGATGTTAGCATACATTTAACTGTTCATATATTACCAAATATATTCTCAGTAATGCTTTTTTTATACAATTTTAATATTAATTTACTTTAGGATAAATTAAATTTAAATGGGATCGGCTTGTCCATAATACATATAATTAAATATTTATTTAATATTATTTGATAATTTTGCTCTTATTCAAATTGAAACAGAAGTCTATTTTTTTCTTTTTAGTGCTGTTTTTTACTAGTTTGAAACACATATAATGTTAAACCTATCAAAGAGAAATCATAAATTTTGAATAATATTTTTTATTCAGGAAGAATAGTTTATCTTTGAAAATAGAAAATAATTAATAGGAAATTTTATTATTTTAATATTTCAAATTATTAAAATTTATTCAATTCCTTTAAGACTAAGATTGAATAGAAATGGAATTATATTGTTATCCATGCCTCTTCCCATCCCACTCACACACTCTCAAAATAGTATCCTCCTATTCTTTAGTGTTGTTACACACAACTATGTGTGTGCAATCATGTGTGTTTGTGAGTGTATAATCAAATATATGATTACAACATGCTGAGTCTGTCTTTCAATGTTTTATATGGTCTTTTGTTTCTACTTTACTCTAGTGGAAGTTTAATTATTTCAGAATTTTTCAGTTTTAATTAAAATTTAAATATATTATATATAATTAATTTATTTAACCTATTAAATCCTTAAACTATCTGCATTTAAGTTATCATCTATTCCTTGTAGATCATTGCTTCCTTTCCTCTGGATACTTACTGATACTTTCTCTGAAGTTTTATCTTTGTCTTTTGTTTAATTACCTTGTTTTCTAGTTCATCAATAATATTACTGTTTATAATTTTTTCTACCATTACTTTAATTTGTTCTCTATATTTAGTAGAAAATACACCTCTCAAATTTTCTGAAAGATGATTGACCAAATTTGATTCTTTTTTAATTTCCTTTAGTTTCGAAGATTATAATTCCACCACTTCTCCCTCCCTTTCCTTCCTATAATCCCTCAGAAAGGCCCCTTGTTCCTCTTCCTGAAATTAATAATTGTTTTATTAATTGAGGTTTTATAATCATAGTCTTATGACCTATTTTATTATTTTATATATAATGAAAAATGATTTGATCATATTAACCCCAACCAATCTCCTTAGCTTCTTTCAGATCTGCCACATCCCTTACCCTTCAAAATTGTGCCTTTTAAAAATTTAACAACCTATAAGCTCCAATTTTTGGTTGTTCATATACTTCTGAGAGTAGAGTTATCCACTAAAGTGTGCTCTACCGTTCTGTTTTGTGTTATCTGGGAAGATTTTCCATATACTCTGTTGTAAGTGCATAGAATTTATTGGCGATCCCATAGCTGAGCATAGCTTTAAATAGTGAATAGGGTCTCCTATTGAGTATTGGGGAATGTGAACACCAAGACCCTGAATTTCCTGTGACCTTCTCCCTGCCAGAATAAACAACTAGTTTTCCCGTGCTTGCAGCTGCTCTGAGCCCAAGACCCTCATGTATTCCTGATGGCAAGGGAGTGGTTTCTGGTGGGCTTGAAGCTGAGTTAGGGCGTGGCCATTAATCAAGGAGACCCTATATAAGCAGCCCTGAAACACAATAAAGAGAGCACTTTGGCTGTTTCTGTGTGTATGTATGTGTGTGTTTCAATCTCCAGGCCCTTGCCCAACTCACAAACCATACTGTAGCACAAAGTGAATAAAACAGGTTTTGCGTTATAATTGAGATTATCTCAGGTAAATTATTCATGAAAAAATTAAATTTTTAAGGTTTATTCTAACATTGTCTATAACCCCAATCTTATAGTTCTTTAAATCATGATAAGGCCACAGAACTCAAGTTGGGCTATGATATAACTTCACAAAGTATAACAAAGATACAAAGGGCAGTATTGTCCACCTGATACAGATGGCCTCATGGACCAAATGGATAGGCTGAGCCATCCTTGAGGTCAATTTGTTACAAATCTGTCCAACCTCCATTTAATGGTTATTTAGTTTAGGCATATTCAGTTTAGTATTGATTTATATCTCCTTTACAAGTGCCATGTAAGACATTAAAAGCCTTAACTTGTACACAAAATTCAATAATAAATGTATTTTCTCTGACATTTAATTATACATTATGGTACCACCAATTTAACCAAAAAAAGAAAAGAGAAAAGAAAAGAAATCTGAATCCTCCTTGCCCAGAAGTTGTCAATTGTTTATATCTCCTTAGTTATGGGTAAGAACTGATGATTCCCTTCACCTACCATTGTTTACAGAACACATATTCTGGTGAGAATTATTTCAGGTGAATTTTAAACTATACACATTTTTTTCTCATATTTCTTTATTTCTTTCTTCCTCCTTTCCTCTCTTTCTTCCATCCCTTGGCTCACAAATTGTCCAGATTTCTTAGTTTTAATTTCCACACAAGTTCTAATTAGAGAAACAGGAGATTCATATGGTATACTCATGGAAATAGAGCCTAGAACACTGAAGTCACTGCTAAGTAAAGCCATCACACTCTGAAAAGAGGAAATGTAAATGACAGATTCTCCTTGGATACATCAGAAACAGTCTTTGTATCACACCTAGACATTATGTCCTGCAAGACTTGTCTCATATTTTATTTTTCTGGAGCTATAATAAAACAATGTCTTGCTATTTCTGCTCCATAATTTGTGTTGAAGAGTCTATATTTATCCAGTTTATAAAATAGTTGTCTGAAGGATGTATAATTCACAATTGACTAGTCCAAATCCCTGTATTAGTTAGACAGTTCTGTTATGATATTTGGTTATAATGTAGAAGCACAAAAACAAAAACTCCGTAGTCTGTCTTGAAGAACTGGAGCTGGAAATGAAAATAGCTGGTATTATGCAATGTGTAGGGATCATCCAGGGTATAATGATGTGATATAGAAATGAATATGATGAACAAAATGCCCTGGAAAGAGGGTGATGTGCTTGAGAGTAATACAAATTAATTGAGGATTACAGGAATGCAGATCTGGAGGGATTTTCTAAGTCTTAAGACCTTAATGTGACATTAAAGTAAGGCAAGAGATCCCTAAGTGTTGGAGTTACAAGTGGTAGTGCTTGCTGGGAACTGACCACCAGTCCTCTGCAAGAACAGCAAGTACTCTTAATCACTGTGCCATCTTTCCAGTTCTATTACTGTTTGTATTGTAATTGATAAGTAGTTTGGATATATGCTTCAGTTAAATTATTTTGTTTAGGAACATTTGCTTTCCCCCATTGCCATGAGACTATTCTTTTTACTTTTATTCATCTCACATTAAAATTTCTGATTTGCATATGTGTCACAAGTTGTGATAGCTTCAAAAAGTCTTTCAACCACACATCTAACTACTATTATCATATAAATAATATGCTGTGCAATGTTTAGCTTAACTTAAACACTTTTATTTGTGCATTCAGTGTAAGTAATGTAGATAAGTAATGTAAGTCAGTTAATGTTAATATCATCTAGTTCAATAAAAGTTAGATTGACTTAATATTAGTTCTTTCCCTTCTGCCTATCCTCAATGCAAAAGAGATGGAGAAGAAATATCACTGTTATAAAAACAAATCATCTCCTAGTGAATTTTAAAATTAATGTGTCCCTTGTGATAGTCATAGTCTGGATTTTACTCTCAATTGAGAGCAATCTAAAACTGAATGTAAATTGACAGTTGTGAAAGGATGAAAGAGAAATCATATGTAACAGTGATTTGATGTTAAAGACTTCATGATCTTAGCTCCCTTTAAAAGTCTGAAAGAAGAATTAATTGGCCAGTAAAATTTCTGGTGTCAGTATTTTCCTGTCTACTAATTCTGACTTATGTGGATGGTAGTGATATCAGTTTTATCAAGGAACTTCTGCATTTCAATTGGACATTAAATGACTGTCATGTGTGTTATCTTGAAAATACACTACCAGTCATGATAAATATATGAAGTGAGAGAAGCCCTTCCACATTCTCAAAGACATATTTTATAACAAAAAATATGTTCACAGTGATGAGCTAACAAATACAGCCACCTATGACACATTTACAAATTGACCTAGATGCACTCATTCTTCAAATATTATGAGTTCAGTTAGTTTTGCATGTAAAAATAAATGCCCTGCTAGAAGATGAGTGATCTGGTGCAGACGGTAGACATGCCTCCCTTCAAGGGAATGAATGAGCTCTCAGGCGACCCAGCAACAAGACTGTTGTATTTTCTCTTCAAAGCATGTCCTAATTTTTCATCAGTAAGTACTTTCACTCTTCCATGGAAATATTTTAACTATTTTAATCAAATCATATAATCTTTAGGCATCAAGAATATTTTTAGAGATTAAATACAGGTCTTAAACTTAAAAATATGTGAGTGTGGTACAACATTCTCCTGACCTCCGTTACTCCTTGACTTTTACATGCTCTCATTCATTCCATAAAAATGACGTATTTTTTTCTCCATTTGGATTTCTAAAGTAAGAGTGCACTGCTTAAGGGACCCTATAATTATCAAAGTGCCCTTAAGAGAAATATTGAGCAAATAATCTTAGCACTTGACAGTTTTCCATTTGTATTTTGGCTTCCAGATGCATTTCAGGTTTAATTCATGGTGTTATTTTAAGAGAATAACTTTAATTCCAAGTTTGTGAAGGACCTGTGAAGGTTTGTAATTTCGGCAACCAAAGGTCCTGTTAGGCAATGACTTCATATTAACATTAGAGGCGATTTTGAATGAATTTTCTGTTTGCATCATCAGTATCTTAACTGATTAAAGTGCTTATTTAAAAAGAAAATTCTTTGCTGACTTTAAAATACTTTAGTTCATGCTGTAAAAATTACATTTATGAAAGTATGCTTTCTCTTTCATGTTCAGACTGTTTGATGGACATGCATCTTTTTATAACTAACTCATATGATATAAAAATTAAATCAATTTGTGGGGTTCTGAGTGATTGTGCACTGGGAATATTACAGTCAGAATAAATATTTCTATGTCCTTGGACATTTTTTATTTAGTCATAGCATAGGATCTCAAATCCATCATTACTTCACCTGCTCTAGCTCACCAAAGATTTTATCCTTGTCTGCTGTGACTTAGTACATTATGAGTAAAAAAAAAAATGTGGAAAGCAGATAAATTAGAAGATACAAAGGAAGAGTAAAAGTACTAGGAAAAGTGAAAGACAGGGCACAGTTGTAAGATCACCTGCTCCCCTTATATAGCACCTGGATTTGGATGCCTGTACATACCTGACAGTTCACAATTATATCTAACTCTCATTCCTAGATGTTGATTCCCTCTTCTGACACATACATGGGAAACACATATAAATACAGGGAAAGCTTTCATCAACATAAAATAAAAGTCATTAGCCAGAACTTCATATTTTGAAGACCATATGATAAGGCATCTAGTGTGCAAGTATAGGCTGTTGCTGTTTGAGTGACAATCTGTGAGTCATATGAATAAGTACCCTAAAGCTAACTGATTCTTCACATGGTCTCACTATGTTGCTAGGAAAATATTGCGTGATACAACTGGTTTTGCTATTGTTACTAAGATGGGTGGTTCTGAAGTAACACTGCACTAAAGCTTGAGCGAATGAAAGTGCCCAGGAACCTGATGGATTTTGCTTCTCTCACCAACATGAGTCAATGGTTTTCTCCAGTGTCATGGCAGTTCCATTGTCTAGAATTCAAGGCTGACACAGTTTAGTTTCCAGCCCACCTTCTGGATCAAACAGTAAGTGCATACTAGAAAATGTAGTTTGAATCCTAAAGACATTGAGGAAAGAATAATCTAGCATTATCAACTCATCAATGTAAAATTACTTAATGTTTTGACAAAAAGTATCATGGAATACACTAAATTTATAGTTCTGATCATATTCTTGTCCATACCCATATGTCTGAACAAATATTTTGCAGAATACCTATACAAGATCATCTGTTTAATGAGAGAGAATTATGCCTGTATTGTAGCCATACAGGCTATGTATGACTGAAGACATAATAGAAGCAAAACGAGAAACTACTAATGCCACTTCCTTAAAGCAGGACTATTTCCTAACTTCTTTCTATACACAGATGTTTATACCACAGATATGTGCAGAACTCATCCCCATAAACAAAGTTCTCTGCAGAAGAGGGAAACCATAACTGAACAAAAGGAGGAGAACAACCAACCTCAGTATGTCCAGTCCCAATTGATTCGTGTGCAACACAATTCTCACATCTCAGTTTCAGAGAATAAGGCAAAATTGGGGCTGCAAATATTATAAAAGTCAGAGGCACCTGAGGTCTGCTGGGAAATTGTGACTTTTGGCAAAGTCAGGGAAGCTACACTTATGGAATCTTAACACAACAGCCGACTAAAACACACCGAAACAACTCCAACAGTTTATGTCCCAACATACATGGGAGAAATCTCATGATACTCCAGTCCTAGATGAAGACTTACCAGCAATTAACATCTGCCGATCCTTTATATGTGTGTATGTGTGTAACAATACTCATTAGATAACAAGAAACATGGATTATTTGAGCCACAGAAAGAAAATCAAGGGAAAGGATCAAGGGGAAATTTAATAAGCATATTAAAGGTCAATGGTGATTTGGATTCTCTACAAAATTTGTGTGTTTGTGTGTGTGTGTGTGTGTGTATGATTATATGTGTGTGAAACAATCTATAAAACATTTTCAAATTTATGTATCTGAGATGTTTTATTCAAAAAATATTTTGTTTGTGAGAAAGGTTAACAGAAAATAGTATCAAAAATTTGATACTTTCAGTAATATCTCTAAAAACAGAAAATAGAATGTGTCTATCAAGCAGGAAGATTGATGCAAATTCTCACATGCATTTTCCCCATCTATATTTTGAAAATACGCTACTCTCATTTATACAGAGGAGGGAGGCGTGACATGTAATCACACTGCGTTATCTTAACATAGTTCATAAAGTAAGGAATCAGTAGTTTTATTCAGAAAAGCCTTAAACTAAAAAGCTATTTTTTTTAATAAAGCAAAAATTTTGTAAAGTTTCTTTAAGTACCTGCCACATGGAATTCTTTCTTTGTCCTTGATTCATAATGTTTTTATGACATTGCTCAAGGAAAGATCAAACAAAATAGTGTTGCAGTCAATCAAAAATCTATCATTAAATTCCCACCCTTGAATCACATTGTGAATCATTTTAATCAGTGGCAAATATGCAGCTTAAGAAATAAATATGACATTAAATTTAAATAATTACCAAAGTTAATAAATGAAGTTTCTTGATTTGAACTAGACCATTAACAGACAAACCTCTCTTACTCTTTAATTTATAAATTTTTATACAACATATTTTGATGATATTCTTTCCCAATTTCAAATTCTTTCAGACCCTCCCAACCTCCCTACACATACAACTTAATATTATTTCTCTCACATTAAAGCAAGTAAATAAAAATGATAAAACACCACAAAGAACAAAACTGTGAAGTCTCTTTTGTGTTGGCCAACCGCTCCTAGCTCCTAAGCATCAAGCCCACCCTGGATTGTGATAGATAGATATCATTCTATTGATGAAAGTGGATTTTGCTTCTCCTGGAAACTATTGAAATGAGCTACTTGATTAAGGTCAGGATTCTCTGCCCACATCCCCTTCTTCTTGCTTATGTGTTCTCTGGCTTTAATTTTCCCTGTTTTGTGCACATTACAACAGATTCTTTGAGTACATATGTGCATTATTTCTGTCAAGTCTGAAAAATCATTTCTGGAGTCATCCAAGATCTCTGGATATTAAATCTTCAGACCTCTTTTTCTGAATGAATCCATAAACCTTGAATAGGTGTTTGTGATAATGGCATTACATTTACTGTTGAATGCTCCCAGGTTTCTCATTCACAGTACAGTAACAGCTGTTGTTGGATATGTTAATCTCTAACCATTGTAAGAAAAACTTTGTCTCTTGATTACTGACCCCTGAATTGCTCTATGGCTAGAGTAATGTGTCATTAAGGGTCACTTTATTACTTTATTAACAGAATATTGATGGTAGGTTTTCTCTTGTTTCCTGAGACCTATCCAGTATCAGGTTCTTTGCCTCAACTACAGTGTCAAGTATGACTTTCATTTCATGCGGGAAGTTTGAATTCTAATTGGGATAAGTGGTTAGTTATTCCTATAACATTTATACCATTAATGCCACAGTGGCTATATGTAGCAGACAAGTTGTTACTGCAAGCATTGGAAATTATAGCTAATTTATATTGATGATTACTTTTCTTCTCTAGTAGTGTGAAAGCTAGTCAGTAGAGTTGAAGCTTCCAGTTGAACACAAGCTTAGCTTCAACATGTTCATACATAGAAACTTCAGCAGTATTATTTTAGTGTCAGTTTCTGGAGACTAACCAATGGCATTGGCAATATCTTCTGATGTTTTTCTGGAAAGGGCTAAGGGACCCGTTTGATATTCTTGAAAGACATTTATCCTCAGCATATTTCCTTCTATATGTTCTAAAAAGGGAGTTGGTATGAAGATTACAATATCTCAATAACTTCTTTGTATAATAATTCAAATCAAATGTAAATGACAACCCAGGAGTGGCACTTTGTTAGTTGTTAATACTCAGGCAAACTTCTTTAATAGTTTATAGTACTTTTATTAATCAATATGAGTATCTTTAAAATTGATGCTATAAAATCTTCACAAGAATGCTTGGACCAGAAAAATAAAGAAAATTATGAAAAAAATGAGGTTGGTAAATTTTCTCAAAGTTTTCAGAATATCAATATGAATAAATAATTACTCTGTGGATTGTGATTAAATGTGTTTAAGTTCTATCTCCTTCCTTCTTTGAAAATTTTCATTGTCCCAATTTATTAGTTTTTGAATAATGAATTTAAGAACAAATGAATATGATAAACCACATATTTTATGGAATATTCTGTGGGTTTTCTTGTGATATCCTTAACCCTTCTGAATTCCACAATCCTTCCTCTCTTCAGCAGGATTCCCAAGTTCAACCAAATGTTAGATTATGGGTCTTTGAATCTGTTTTCACCAGTGACTGGATAAAGTCTCTCTGATGATTCCTGATCAATATATAACTGTAGTGGAATAACACATGGCAATATTGATTGACATTTTTCCATTCCAGTGCTGTTTGATTCTATCCCCAACCTCTGACACATATAGTCTCTGGCTTCTGGTTCTCTAGACAGTGTCATGGGTGGGCTCACTCTTGTGGCATGGGTGTCAGAAATTGGTTGAACATTTACACAATCTGTCCCACATTTACCCCTGACCAGCCTTTCCAGCTTATCTCATTGATAGGACAGACTGCATTGTTTTGTTTTACAGATGATATGACAGTGCATATAAGTGACCCCAAAAACTCATCCAGAGAATTCCTACAGCTGAAAAATACCTTCAATGACGTGGCAGGATACAAGAATAACTCAAAAAATCAGTAGCTCTCCTATATACAAAGGATAAAGAAGCTGAGACAGAAATCAGAGAAACATCAACTTTCACGATAGCCACAAATAGCATCAAGTATCTTGGGGTAACACCAACCAAGGAAGTGAAAGATCCATTTGACAAGAACTTTAAGTCTATGAAGAAAGAAATTGAAGAATATACCAGAAAATGGAAAGATCTCTCATGCTCTTGGATAGGAAGGATCAACACAGTAAAAATGGCAATCCTACCAAAGGCATTCTATAGATTCAATACAATCCCTATCAAAATCCATATAAAATTCTTCACAGACCTTGAAAGAACAATATTCAACTTTATATGGAAAATAAAAAACCTAGGATAGCCAAAGCAATCCTATACAATAAAGGAACTTCCAGGGGCAGTACCATCCCTGACATCAAACTCTATTACAGAGCTACAGTAATGAAAACAGCTTGGTATGGCATAGAAACAGAGAGATTGACCAATGGAATTGAATTGAAGACCCGGATATTAATATAGAAACCTATGAACACCTGATATTTGACAAAGAAGCTAAATATACAATGAAAGAAAGAAAGCATCTTTAACAAATGGTGCTGGCATAACAGGATGTCAGCCTGTAGGAGAATGAAAATAGATACTTATCTATCACCATGCACAAAACTCAAGTCCAAATGGATTAAAGACCTCAATATAAATTTGACCACACTGACCCTGATAGAAAAGAAAGTGGGAAATAGCTTGCAACACATGGGCACAGGAGACCATTTCCTACTTATATCCCCAGTAGCACAGAAAATAAGAGCAACAATGAATAAATGGGACCTCCTGAAACTGAGAAGCTTCTGTAAAGCAATGAACACAGTCTTTAAACAAAAGGCAACCTACTGAATGGAAGAGGATCTTCACCAACCCAACATCAGACAAAGGTCTGATCTCCAAAATATATAAAGAACTCAAGAAACTAGACATTAAAATTCTAAATCATCCAATTAAAAATGGGGTACTGAACTGAACAGAGAATTCTCAACAGAAGAATTTCAAATGGCCAAAGGATACTTCAGGACATGTTCAACTTCCTTAGATATCAGGGAAATGCAAATCAAAACAACTTTGAGATACCATCTTACACCTGTCAGAATGGCTAAAATCAAAAATACCAATGATACCTTATACTGGAGAGAATGTGGAGTAAGGGGAACACTCATCCATTGCTGGTGGGAATGCAAACTTGGGCAACCACTTTAGATATCAGTGTGGCAGTTTCTCAGAAAACTGGGAATCCACCTACCTCAGGATCCAGCAATACCACTCTTGGGAATATACCCAAGAGATGCCCAATTATACCACAAAAGCATTTGTTCAACTATGTTCATAGCAGCATTATTTGTAATAGCCAGAACCTGGAAACAACACAGATGCCCCTCAATGGAAGAATGGATAAAGAAAGTGTAGCACATCTACACATTAGAGTACTACTCAGCAGTACAAAAATAATGCACACCTTCCTAGGCCTGTATGGAGGGGGAGGGCCTTGGACTTCCCACAGGGCAGAGTACCCTGCCCTCTCTTAAGGATGGAAGGGGAGAGAGGAGGGTTAGTGGGGGAGCAGGAGTGGAATGGGAGAAGGGGAGGAAGTGTCAATTTTTGAATAGAAAAATAAAAATTGAGGGAAAAAACAAATAAAAGTTGAAACAAAATAATGACACCTTGAATTTTGCATGCGAATGGATGGAATTAGATAACATTAGCCTGAGTGAGATTACCCAGACCCAAAAATATGAATATGGTATTTACTCACTCATTAGTGGATTCTGGCCATAAACAAAGGACATTGAGCCTGTAGTTCATGATCCTAGAGAAGCTTAGTAATAAGGTGAACCCAAACAAAAACATATATAGATCCTCCTGGAAATTGGAAGCAGACAAGATTACCGAGCAAAAATTGGGAGCATGTGGGCAAGGGTGGGGTGAGGGGAAAGGTAGAGAGTGACAGAATGGAGAGAAGAGGAGGGTTGGGGAATGCTTGAGGGAGTGGGATGGTTCAGATAGAGGAGGGATGGATATGTGAGCAGGAAAGGAGATGTCTTAATTGAGGGAGACATTTTGGGGTTGGCTTGGCTCTGGAGAGGTACCTAGGAATCCATGGGGATGACCCCAGCTAGGACCCTGGGTAGTGGAGGAGAGATGCCTGAACTCACCTAGTCCCGTAGTCAGACTGAAGACTACCTTAAATATCACCCTAGAACCTTTTTCTGGTGATGGATGTAGATAGAGACAGAGACCCACATCGGAGCACTGGACTGAGTTCCCAAGGTGCCGCTGAAGAGCAGAAGGAGGGAGAAGATGAGCAAGGAAGTCAGGACCATGAGGGGTTGGTTAAATTGATTTGCTGTGGGTCCAGCAGCCAGTCTCAGGCAGGGCATGAGCACGAGACCACGTTTGGCAGGAAGGTGGTTGGTCCCCAGCAAGCGTTGTGGGCGGCTGGCTGGTCCCCGGTGTCAGACAGTGGGTCCTGGGGTGGTGCAAGTCCCTAGCAGTGGGCAGTGCTAGGCAGGGACAGCGCACGAGACCATGCAGCTGGTCTCCAGGCCTCCATGTGGCAGTGGGAGGAGGGCAAGAGAGAGACAGATAGGCACACCATACAGAGTGGAGTTGGACATTTATTTTAGGGGTTATGGAAGGGAAGGTAGTAGGGCAGAAAGGGGGAGGGGGAGAGAGAGTGGGAGAGAGAGAGAGAGAGAAAGAGAGAGAGAGAGAGAGAAGTGGGGGAAGGGGAGAAGTGGGGAGAGAGGCAGAAGCTGCCTCTATGAGAGGAGGAGGGAAAAGAGAGAGAGCTCAGGCAGGAAGCAGAAGATCAGCCTGCCTCAGTGGATGGGGGAGGGAGTGGGCATGGCTTGTCTCTTAAAGAGACAGA